>VCAZ01000006.1:3891150-3913650 GCA_005784505.1 Bagarius yarrelli | reverse complement strand
AATAGCGTCGTTTACCAAGAGTGGCGCTGTAGAGCTAAAGTCTATAAATGTACCTCGTTTATTTAGTCATTCATCAGTTATGTTAGTAAATAACTCCATTTAACCAATTGCATACGATGAAATAATTGCAGGTTATACGAATAATTCATTCTAATAATTGCAGATTAATCGACTATTAAACTATTTGTTAGTTTCAGCTTCATTTTACAATTTATATTCTGAAAAACAGTACAACCTCCCGCGGTCAAAAAGTGAAAAGTATTTCACATTGTTGAAAATGGGTTATAATGATTCATTTCCATACTTATTACTTTAATGATGTACTTAATTACTTTCTCTCTAAAGTGCATTTTACCCTCCACAACATCATACCTGAAAAAAAAAAAAAAAAAAAAAAAAAAAAAAAAAAAATCACAGGCAACAATAAAACCCATTAAAAACTTACCCACATTATTATTTCTTTACCCCTTAGAAGCGTTTCTCTGGGGGTTAAAACAAAAGCGTGAAAGATAAACGGTTGCATCATCTGCGTATCGATTAATAGATTGTCATCGGGCTGCTTTTCAGCATCATGAACTCTTTTGTTAGGCAGATCGCCTGAAAAAGTAAAGAACACAAAAGCTTCCATTTTGAAGCAGAAACTGATCAATGCTGCCAGAGGAAACGGCCACGTTCCGTCCTTGGCTCTTTCTTTTTCCTTGGTAATTAAACAATCTCTATTGTCTTTGGATGGGCAATTACCGGCAAATGGGAAAAGCATCTTAATATGTTAACACGCTCTGAATCTTAAGTACCTACAATAAGAAACTTGTGTGTTTGTTGTTTTGGTACTTGGTAAATATGTTATTCGGAAGCGGCACGTCAAAAAGCGCAAGAACAATTCAACCGATTAAAGTGAAGATATTTGTAAAATGTGCTTTTTTTAATTGTTAATCAGTTCATTTTTTCTGAAATTTATTCAAGGAACAGATGTGGCTGAGGGAAAAAAAAAAAAAAAAGCTAGAGAATGAATGACGAGACAGCGCCTCCATTAGGATACGGAAAAAAATGACATGCAGCAGTGTCGCTAATCCAAAAGGGGTTCAGAAAAAAATTGTAACACGATTTTTAAGAGAAAACTTTCAAATGTTAAAAAAAAAAAAAAAAAGAAAGAAAGAGACTCGTTTCCTGCTGAATGCAATCAACTCTAAAAAAAACCTTTCCATCTTTGAGATGTTGGCAAACTGGTAAGCAATTCTTCATTTGGAAACGCTGCACATTAAATTAAAACCCTGCCATCGCTCATTTAAAAGCAAAAAAAAAAAAAAAAAGCTAATGAGGACTTCCAGCCAGATGGTGATTTAAGTGCAGTGAAACATAAGCCATTCTAAAGAGCGGTACTCGTAGGAAACCTGAACTTCAGAGGCGTCCATCAACATCCTGCCAGAGAACCCTGCTCTACACTGAGAAGCTACTCCAGTTGATTGCTATTAGCATGGTTTACTAGAACAGAACGCTTCCCTCTAACGAGCATTACATCCCCAAGATGTAGGAAGCAGGGATATTGTAGCTCCGAGGTTATGACTAAAAACTAATAAACAAGTATTAAAAACTCCGAGAGCAGAAGGTTCTACTGTAAATAAAGAAAAATTATTTATATAGATTTTATTGATCAGCTTGCAATTTAACTTGAAAACCAGAGAAGCCGGGATATTGTGGCTCTGTTAAAAACTAATAAATTATAAACAAATAATAAAAACTCAACATAATTATTGTATAACAAAATATATAATTAAAACTTAGTAAATGCCACTTTAAGCAAGGCCATTAGCAGCTTGTATAATAATAATAATAATAATATAGATCCTTTACATGAGTTAGCTAAAAAGTAAAAAAATAAAAAAAATAAAAACATCTCAATAATGTTGCACTGTGAAAGGCAGCCCTTCTGAGATGTAGCTGGCCAACATGCACGCCAACTAGGGAATCATGCAGGTCTCAAGGAAGCTGATCGTCCTCGTAGGAAAAAAAAGAGACACGAGTGGATGCCGGTAAGCGACAGAGCGAATGACTAAATTCTACATTTAACTGGATGAATAGTTCTCATGAACATTTACTATTATCACTAATGGTGCAGGATGGAAAGGTTTAAAAATGCAAAAAGTGCAGCTCAGGAATAAAGAATAAAGCTTTTATTTCCCTTCACTGCTTGGCAAAAAAGGAGAAAGTCATGAGGAAGATATTATCAATAGCAAATATATTTAAAAAATTATTTTATATGTAATGGGAGATACTAAATATTTATTCTGCACTTAAATGCCTTTATTTCGTCACATATACTTTTTTTACAGCACAGTGAAATTCTTTTTTCTCGCATATCCCATCTTGGTGGGTTGGGGTCAGGGCTATGATGCAGCGCCCCTGGAGTGAAGGAGGTTAAGGGTCTTGCTCATGGACCCAACGGCTGGTGGTGGTGGGGCTTGAGCCCAGGTCTTCCTGGTCTTCAGATCAACAGCTGGTGGGGGGTGGGGCTTGAGCCCAGGTCTTCCTGGTCTTCAGATCAGCAACGCAGCGCCTTAACCATTTGAGCCACCACTGCCCCCAAAAATATGGTAACGCTTCACGATTTTGCATGTCATATATTGTACATGTAAAATATATTACATGACTAAAGGTAATATTATGGCTATTTTAACGTACAAATACGGTACTTATTATCCATAATTTTTTATTTAAAATATATATATATATATATATATATATATATATATATATATATATATATATATATATATATTTTAAAATAAAAATTATTTTTTTTTATTATTTACAAATTATTTAAATTATTATATATTATAAAAATTATTTTACTATTTTATTTAACAAATGAAAATAAAATCTTTGTCATAGTTGCAGGTAAAACTGGATGATGACATCATTATTTCTTAGTCTGTTTGTCTGTGCAGCATACATACAATTATAATTATCCAGTGGCTATAAAATGATATTTCCAGCTATAATGCTGGTTTGGGCCTCACTGATAACGAAAGGAAATAAGTATATAAATAAATACGTAAAATAATAAAAAACTTAACGAGTTCCTTGGTTCCATGTAGTACAAACAAACGTCCTTTTGTGTCTATATCCAGTAAATACGCTATTATTCTAGTAGACTAGACGAAACTATGCGGCTTGTGGATCAATACTTTAAACCCACCGTGTCGAATTGGATCTTTTTCAAAAAGTTTGTTGTTCGTCTGCTTTTGCTAGACTACTAAATTTTAATTTGAGGTTTAAGGTTTTTTTTTTTTTTAATTTGAGTTGGCCGAGCAGAAAGCACAAACAAGCTGACAGCAGAAGGTTTTACAGTAAATAAAAAAAAAAAATAAAAAAAATTATATACTGCATGAAATATTTAATCAGCTTGCAATTTAGCTTGAAAACCGGAGAAGCAGGGATAATTTGGCTCTGAAGTTCTGACTAAAAACTCAAATTGTTTAACAAATAATAAAAACTTTAACTGTATAACAGAATTTAATCAAGGCCATTAGCAGCTTGAAGCAGAAGAAGAAAGCGTAGTGGGAAGTGGTAGCGCTGTGGAAAGTGGTAGCGCTGTGGAAAGTGGTAGCGCAGAGATTAAGATGTTGAACTATCAACTTGAAGACGCGGGGTTCGATTCCCAGCAGCACCAAGCCACCACTGCTGGGCCCCTGAGCAAGGCCCTTAACCCCCAATTGCTTGGCTGTAAAATAATGTAAGTCGCTCTGAATAAGGACGTCTGCCAAATTCTGCAAATGTAAATGTAAGAAAAATAATATAGATTCTTAGATCACTTAGTTTAAACGTTAAAAAAATAACTTTTCACGCTAAGAAGCTTACAATAAAAACATCTCAATAATTGAGCACTGTGAAAGGTAGTCCGTCTAAAGTTATAAACTCATCATCATTTATTGATAGGTTATTGAATGAACCTTCGCAGGTTCAGAGTTGGCCCGCCGCTGCTTTATTAATCCTCCGTAGCGATGGGCTGTACTGGGCATCGGATTACCGCGGTGTGAAAACAAGCAGAAAAGTCATCTTCTCTTTGTTGACAGAGACGGCAACGTCTTGATAAGCAATCAGTTATACGGAAATTGATCTGACCACGGGACCATGAAGGGCTATCTGTCCCATACAGATATAGAAACACATCCAGGAGGACAACATGAACTGGACAATGATGGACACGCAAGACACCAGCAAAAAACAGTCATTTAAAATTAATAACGCACTAATCAAAAAAATTTAAAGATACCCATAGTGTAATATGCATTATGACAACAATTGCATACACTACCCAAACACAAAACCATAACCATAATGCACAATGGCCTCAATGCCCCCATAACACAATTGGATAAGAAACAAAGCTTTGTTTGGAATGGATTAGATTCATCAAGCCAAAGGGGTCACATACCTTATCCAGAGCCACACACATTATTCCCTGTTATACAACTGAGCAGTTGGGGGTTAAGGGACTTGCTCAAGGGACCCAGCAGTGGTGACATGGTGGCGCTGGGAAGCCAACCCGGGTCTTCGAGTTGTCTCCAACACCTTAACTACTGCACCACCACTTCCCCCATGATGGAGAGAAGGAAGGTAGATATATTGTGTGTGAAGGACACCAGGTGGAAGGGTAGCAAGGCTCGTAGTAAGGCTATATCGTAATAAGTCTTGGATTGGATTTAGGCGAAATATGAATTTTCTTAAATACTTACAGTGGAGCGTTAATAAACGAGTTGGAGCAATTATAAAATGCTTTAAGTTGGTTATTTTTTGAATGCTTAATTATTTTTAATTAATTATTAAAGCTACAAAACAGGCAATAAATCAATCATCATAATCGCAATTATTTCTTTGACAAATAATCGTCACACAAATTCGATAATCGCGACACCCCTAGTGATGCTTAAACGATATATTGCGCAGCCCTAGAATACACACATCTGGATCGGAATTACCGTAGCATTTACACTACAGTGGATATAATTTCAGCAAACTTTAGGCCTCATTTGGTGGACTTTTTTTTTCTATTTTTTCCAACACCTGCGAATTAACACACTAAATAAATCCAGTCAGAAATTAGGGCTGAAAACAAACCAGGCTGGTGAAGTCTGTTCGCTGAGTTGCCGGCATCGTGTTCACACACGCGCACGCGCACACACACACACACACACACACACCACACACCACACACACACACACACACACACACACACACACACTCTCTAATAAACCGCTCCTCACATCAAACCATTCATAAGCTGACAACCTGAAAACAACTACTGGCTCTTAAGCAACATTGTGAAATGTCATTTGATGCAAATGCACCAGAGTTCCAGTCCATGTTGCAAAAAATATACACAAGGGAAAATATGCCTACAAAAAAAAATTACCTTGCCTTTCATTAAACAAACAATTTTGTGCATTTTATTGATTTTTTTAATTGTCCTGGGGCTATTAATTCTTCCTTATGGGGTAGAAAAATCGATTTTAAGGCTTTTACATTCTCTCGTGAATATAGATGGGTAATTCAATTCAATTCAGTTTTATTTGTTTGGCGCTTTTTACAGTGGTGATTGTCACAAAGCAGCATTACACAATCGAAGAAATTATAAGTTGAAAATGAGACAGAAATCAGTTTGTCCCTGATGAGCAAGCCGGGGGCGACGGTGGCCAGAAAAAACTCCCTGAGATGGAAATAGGAAGAAACCTTGAGAGGAACCAGACTCAGAGAACCCATCCTCATTTGGGCGAAAAACAGGTAGCAGAAATTATGTGGTTACATTGTGTGTGTGTGTGTGTGTGTGTGTAATTGTGTTGTAAGTAATTTTGGAGCATTAGGGAGACACCATCATTATGTCAGCTATTGACATTGACAAATATGTTGTAAAATTGCACATATAAACACTCCAGATCTGTTGCACACCAATTCCTCGGATGTCGTCCTGTCAGTTATTCCTGTCCACATGTGACTGGTAAAATCTCACACAGCAGAATTAAACATGCGTCAGTAATATTAGCAATTCTCTCCACTGTGTGTGTGTGTGTGTGTGTGTGTCGCTGACATCTGGAATAGGACGTTCTGTTAGAACCAAATATTTGTTTGCAATGATTGCAATTTGATCATTTTATGATTCGTCATTTGTGCTTTGAAAATGTTTTCACTGATGTTTTGTCTCTTTACAATATTCTATATTAAAAAATTACTGGGTTTTTTTCCTGTCTTCAACGTACATAGTAGTGAAAAATTTGGGTGACGATTGATTGTCAGAGAAATAATTGAGATGATTGCCCATTTTTGGGTTTTAACGATGAATTGCTTGTTTTTAGGCTTACAATGAATTGTTTCGGAAAAATTGTTTGTGTGCGGCAAGTACTACAGCTCCACCTTGTGGCTAATAAAAGTGCAATAATTGCGGTTAGATTCAACCGTGGCGGTTAGGTCAAATAATGTAATATGTATATATGTAATTGTTTATTCAGGCTAGTTAAATTCATTTCAAGCTACCAAAAAATGAAAAAAGTACATATCAAAAAGGGCTACCAGAAAAAAAATATTGCGAGCCCTTATATTTATATAAGTCGCAAATTAGTTTGGCATCAACAAAATTGCTTGTGTTACTTTCATTTTCTGCTTTTTTCCCCTTGTTTTTCCTGTCTGTTTTTCTTTAATTTATTAACACGGTGTTGCTGATTGACGGTTTTCTTTGACGAACACGGTGCACAAAATTTTGGAGCCGTCTTTCAAAACAAGCAAACTGGAAATTGTCCAAATTACAGCGTGTCAATTTAATCATACGTGTTATTTCTCGCTATGGTTGGCCGACCAAAAATGAATTAGATGCAAGCTTTACTTTTAATTACCTGATTCATATGACGGCAAATATGATTGCTGGCCTTTTCTCCGATTGCTAAAAAAATTCCTGATAAATAAAACGTCCCTAATAATTCCAGAATAATTTGTCATAAGAGAAGGTCTTGCCACTCCAATACTAAAACTAAAAAAACTATTCTAGTGGAAAAAACCCACAATCTGGATAGCTGCTCTTCCCGAGCACCGCACACCTGCTCATTCGTGCCATTATCCAATCAGGCGGCAATATCATCTGGCAGCAATTCAATAAACAGCATCATACAGATACAGCTCCAGGTCCGGAACGTCAGTTCATGTCCAAATCAGACATCGGGATGGGGGAAAGCGTGACTGTAATATTCTGTCTGTCAGAGTTACTGGTTTTAAGTATTCCAAAAATTTCTGTACACAACTGTCTCTAAAATGTACATCAAGTTATGTGGGAAAACAAAAAGCATGTCATTAGCAGCAGATTGGGTGTGAAAAAAAAACTTCTTGTTTAAAAAGGATGTACAGGAACTTGGATATCTAACCATACTTTACAGCTCAGATGAGCGGAAAAGCGTCTCCGAATGCCTTTTTAGGAGACTTGGGAGACCTCAGAGGGTCACATGAGGTTCCACCTTTGTCAGACTTGAAATTTTGTGTTACAGTAAATTGAAGCTTATTAGAAAGGAAGTGGTGGTTTAGTGGTTAAGGTTTCTGACTAACACCAGAAAGACCAGGGTTTGATTCCCAGCACCACCAAACCACCACTGCTGGGCTCATAACCTCCAATTGTTCAGTTGTATAAAAGAGATAACTGTAAGTCGCTCTGGATAAGGACGCCTGCCAAACGCTATAAATGTAAATGTAACCCTATACAGTTAGGATCCTCGCCTGTCCAGTTGACCAACAGCACACACCGTCCTAACAATATGTCCAAAGAGTTTAAAAACCTTTCTAGGAAGTTTCTTCTCATCTATTGGCAATGTTTTTTTTTTAAACAAACTCACAGCTTATTAATAAACAACAGAGATTTTCATCGAACAAATAAATAACGGTAACCTTTTCCTGTAGCAAAGATGTTACTGCGCTCAATATCTGCAACGCTGCTCAAAGCAAAAATGTCATCGGATGTAAATGAACTGCAGTTAAAAGCAATTACACTGTACCGAAACAGCGTGTTGTGTTATCCTGGATGGAGTTCAGGCCTGCAGGGGGTCAGACACAAACTAAAATCTATGATATATAAGAACGTGTACATGCTGGTGGCACTAACAATCATTTCCTTTAAATAAATATGTAAAAATATAATTGGAGCAATAAATTGGAACACCCTGGATTGGGGGGGGGGCACCAGGTTCTTTCCGCTATATGGAAAAATACAAATTTCCATTTTGTTTGAGTTTTTATGGAAACACAAAATGTCATAGCACTAAAAAAAAATGGCATTTTGTTAATTCTTTACACCACAATTAACTTACACATCATTAACTTAATTACTGAACAAAACCTGGACATTAAACTAAACTAAGTTTTTTCAGAAAAGGTTGATCAAAGGGAAGTGGTGGCTCATGGTTAATGTGTTGGACTATCAACCCAAAGATCATGAGTTCGATTCCCAGCTCCACCAAGCCACCGCTGCTGGGCCCGTGACCAAGAGCCTTTAATTGCTCAGTTGTATAAATGAGATAAATGTAAGTCGCTCTGGATGAGGACGCCTGCCAAATGCTGCAAATGTAAAATGTTGTCGGTTCGATTCCCAGCAGCACCTCAGCACCCTGAGCAAGACACTCAACTGCTCAGATAGACACAAAAAGGAGATAAATGAAAGTCGCTCTGAATAAAGACGTCTAAATAATCTAAGCGAGCGTACCTGCTGACGCAGCTTCACCTACTCATCAAACACACTGTTTAAACACATTTACATAACGCAGACTGGATGCAGACAAGGGGGTTATCGTGTTTACCCACTTGACAAAGACAACAGCGTTGTGGACGACCTTTATGCACTAACATAACCTCATAACCAGCTTGCATGACCTTTTTCGAACTTCAAGCCAGCAGACAACAACACACACACACACACCTGTACATCTCTGCACTTCCACTGCAATGCTTGCACGTTACTTTTTTAATTGCTGTTACAATCTGTTGCTAAATGTCAAATTTACATCCGTAACTTTTTCGCTTGCACTGGTCGGTGCTGTTCGGTGCGCATTATTGTATGCTGCATCGGACATGCACATATTTGCACACATGAGCTTTATGTTCTGTGATGTTTTATGCGGCTCACTATTTATGCAGCAGTGTAGCATTTTATACAGTTTAACTTAAATGACAAAAATGCTGTAGACATGTTAGTGGATATTTTTTTTTTTTTTTGTTCAAGTAAAATATGGGGGGGGGGGGGGGGGGGTTGTCACAGTGGTTAAGGTGTTGGACTGCTAACCAGATGATTGTGGGTTCATCATCCTATCCAAATATGTCAGAAAATGTTCATATAAATTTATAAGGCTTTTATACATATGAATATATGAATGTATAAGGCTATTATACATATAAATGTATAAGGTTATTAAACATATAAATATATAAATGTACTAGGCTATTAAACATATATAAATGTATTAGGCTATTAAACATATATAACTGTATAAGGCTATTATACATATATAATTGTAAGGCATGATACATATACAAATGTCTAAAGGCTATTATAACATATATAAATGTCTAAGGCTATATACTATATAATGTCAAGGCTATTAAATTATAAGTGTTAATTATACATATAAATATAAAAATGTACTAGGCTATTAAACATATATAACTGTATAGCTAGGCTATTAAACATATATAACTGTATAAGGCTATTATACATTATATAATGTCTAAGGCTATTACATACATATATAAATGTCTAAGGCTATTAAATCTCTATAATGTCTAAGGCTATTATATAATATAATGTATAAGGATATTATACATATATAAATGTCTAAGGCTATAGTACGACATATATAATCTAAGGCTAATAAATAAAATGTCTAAGGCTATTATACATATATAAATGTCTAAGGCTATTAGACATATATAAATGTCTATAAGGGTATTATACATATATAAATGTATAAGGTTATTATACATATAAATATATAAAATGTACTAAGGCTATTAAACATATATAAATGTATAGGCTATTAAAATATATAAATGGTATAAGGCTATTATACATATATAACTGTATAAGGCTATTATACATATATAAATGTCTAAGGCTATTATACATATATAAATGTCTAAGGCTATTATACATATATAAATGTATAAGGCTATTATACATATATAAATGTATAAGGCTATTAAACATATATAAATGTATAAGGCTATTATACATATATAAATGTATAAGGCTATTAAACATATATAACTGTATAAGGCTATTATACATATATAAATGTATAAGGCTATTATACATATAAAAATGTATACGGCTATTAACATATATAACTGTAAAGGCTATTAAACATATATAAATTTATAAGCTATTAAACATATATAAAGTATAAAAATATAAAGGAGAAGGATCTATTATACATATATAAATGTATAAGGCTATTAAACATATATAAATGTATAATAGCCTTTTTCAACGTTTTCATTATTGTGATGTGATTGAAAAAATATGAATGGTTCTAGACAGGGATTCTGAAACCATCTCCATGGTGGGATTTCAGGTCTTCATAGCAAACAGCATGATAAAACAGAGGCAGCAGTCAGCAGGGTAATGCAGCTGGATGAAAAATTCAAGGTTAGAGGAATTTAAGGTTAGACCGAGTTTTTTTTCGAAATCCAACATGATGTAGAGATTGATCGTGGTAGGATTTCCATATACAGTAGAAAATAATTAATAAATGAAGTAAACATCTATTCTATCGCTTAGCGTGTAGCCTCTCACAATGAACAGCAGTCAGTAACTGGTAATAGTGGACAGGTGTACCCAATAAAGAAAGAAGAAGACAAAAAAAAACCCAACAGAATGGGATGATAATGGCACACATTAACAACCTCCCCAGAGCTGGAGCACTGATGATGTTCAAACATTAAAGAGTCAAACTTGCAACACCTTGTCACAAAGTCTAAATCTTTTACAAATGTCTGCCTTTAATTATAGCTAAAAATATTCAAGAGATTTGTGAGCCCAGAGGTTCTATTAGGTGGTAGTAGGTCATGGTTAATGTGTTGGACTACCAACCTGAAGATTGTGGGTACAATTTCCAGCTCCACCAACCACCACTGCTGGGTCCCTGAGCAAGGCCCTTAACCCCCAATTGCTCAGTTGTATAAATGGGATAAATGTAAGTCGCTCTGGTTAAGGACGTCTATGTAAATCTATTAGAGAGGAGTTTAATGATATTATTTATATATATATAATATTATATTATTAGATATATGTATATATAATATAGATATATAATATATGTAGGTGATATATATATAGAATATATATAAATAGAGTATATAATATATATATAGATATAGAGAATAAATTTTACGAGCTACATACATACCTACACACCTATAATATATTAAGTATGTATATATAACACACACACTTTGTTAGACAAGAGGAGGAGTGTAATAATGTGTATATATGTATATTGTATATATATGTTATAATGGTATTATTGTGTATATATATATGTGTATGTATGATGTATGTTGTGTGTATATATATAGGCTAAATAATATATATATATATATTATATATAGAATCTATATATATTATATCCATATATATATATATATACCACACATATAATATATAATATATAGTATCTATATATATATATATATATATATATGTTTCTATATATATATATTATATATATATATATATATATATCTATTATATATATATATATGTTTGTATATTATATATGATATATATATATATATCTAATATATATATAATATATATATATATATGTGTGTATATATATTATATATATATATATAATATCATTAACTTACTCTCTAAAGATTTACATAGACGTCCTTATATTATTTATACACACACACACACACACACACACACACACACACACACACACATATATATAAGTTGTGTGCAGTATTAAATAAGTGTAATGGTTATTTATTCAGTTATTTATTCGTCATTTGAACAGCACGTAAGCGGAGGGAAGTGGGAAGAATTTCTTCATTGCACTTAAAAGCATTTTATAATCGTTTCACTTAAGAATTTCATTTCCTGTGCCCTATTAACGTGCCACTTTAAATATTTTATTATGATAGCATTTACGAATCTAATTTTATTGTTTCTGTCATGGCGTTTAACTCTTGAATTCATTTAGTTCTATTCAGTTGCATTAAGGAGGATTTTTTAAAAGCAACAAATCTTACTAGGAACATTTGTTGTTTTTATTTTTACATTGCATTACATTTATTATTACAGTAATTCAACTCAAATTGTGAAACTCGTGTGATAAATAAATTCAATGCACACAGACTGAAGTAGTCGAAGTCTTTGGTTCTTTTAATTGTGATGATTTTGGCTCACATTTAACATCAACTTACCAATTCTCTATCTCAACACCTAGAAACGTGAATGCCAACACCTCAAGGTTTCCTGAGTCTTCAATGGTCTCTCATTTGGTTCACTAGCTACACAATCATGGGGAGCTGCTGAGCGACAGTTGTCCAAAGACAATTATTGACACCCATTGCCAAAGAAGCTGATTGTTCACGGGGTGCTGTATTCAAGCATGTTGAGAGAATGTTGAGTGGAAGGGAAAAGTCAGTGTGCACTGAATTTATTTAATACACCAGTTTCACAATTCCAGTTGAATTACTGAAATGAACGTTTCCACGATATTCTAATTTATTGAGATGCACCTGTTCTTTTTTTATTTTAAAATTGTTCCCTGTTATTTAAGTGGTATTTATTTTATACTTAAATAAAAGATTTAATTTATGAAGAAAGTTTATAATAATAAGGTTTGTCCACCACTGAATGTACATACAGTGGAATTTGTTGTTTAAAAGGTTAGTTCATATTTTTGATTACTACTATCCTTATCAAGTGTTAGTTGGAGAAGTAGTAGTTATGGAAATTTGTGATCACTGCTTGAGTTGAGACTAGATGACAGCGCTGGTGAAAGAAGGTTACTAACATGTGACGGAAAAAAAAAACCACCCATTTAACCAGAATGTCACTTAACATCACCTCTGTCACTGTCAATCATTTCAGATTTACATAAATATTAGGCTACCTGCCAGGTAGTCCAAGTAGTCCAAGCAAAGTAGTCCAAGCAATAGGACAGTGCTACAGACTGCACTATACGCAACAGTGAGGCAGAAGAAGCTTTAGTGGCAGAGACCAGGCTTCCACTGTTGGGCCCTTAAGAAAGACCCTTAACCCTTCCTGCTCCAGGTGGGCTGACCCCAACTTTCTAAGATGGGATATGCGAAGAAACGAATGTCCCTGTGCTGTAGAGTATATGTGAGAAGACATTTACATTGTATATCACATTTATTCAGCAGGTAGGAAGCTGGAGAAGGTGTATGATTTCCCTCTTCCCAGCAGGCTAGCTCGATAACCATACAAACAACAAACAGTATTTGCTCAAGCTGCAAAACCAACAGATTTTGCAGTGAACAGTGACCTCGAATCAAATCACTAGAAAGAACATTTCTGGAAGGGGAAGCAGTCACCCATGCAGAGCGTTCATGATAACGACTGAACCAGTGGATGTAAAAACACCAGAAAATGTTCTGTTCTGCAGAAAATCAATTGAATCAATCCTACAAGCAGATTCACAGAGTCCCACCCTGCAGCTTCGGAGCTGGAAATTAGAATTCATTTGGCTTTCTTTATACCCAATTGCATCGTCCTGCATTTACAAAGAATTAGATATAAACACAGCTGGTATCGTGTGTCTGTATATTATAAAGTTGTGTATATTATAAAGTGCTCGGTCAACACTCTGAGGATGGGCTGTTTTTTTTTTTTTAGTCTGGATCCTCTCAAGGTTTTCTTTTTCATGTTGCCTCGAAAAGATTTCTTGCCACCTGGCTTGCTCATGAAAAATAAATGTTTATTGGCCGGCGCCTAGGGGTAGTGGGTTAAGGTGCCGCCATTCACATGCGCAAGCTGTTGTGCTCTGGCAACCCGGGTTCGAATTCCAGCTTGGGACCTTTCCGGTCCCACCGCTCTCTGTCTCTCTCTCTCTCTCTTTCTATATCTTTCTAATTTTATCCCTATTTTTCATCAATAAAGGCAAAAAAATGCCCCAAAAATATATATTTTTTTAAAATAAATGTTTCTTTGAAAAGTTTTACTTATTAGGGCTGTGTTAAATTACCGATACAGCTAACGAGTGCTATGGTGCCAGGAATATTTGGGTGGCGATTAAGCGGTACTGACGATGTATTGCCTGTTTTGTGGTTTTAGCGATGAATTACTTGTTGTAATTGAAATACTAAATAAATTTAATGGTTATTTATTTGACATTTGAACTTAACACTCACTCCGTGTTTCAACCTAAAAAAAAAAAAAAGTGTTTTATTAACGAGATAAACAGTATATACGGAAATCCATATTTAATTGTGTTCCGTCAGTGGTGTTTAACTCCTTGGCAACATATGAATTCATTCACGCTCTATTCAGGTGCATTATGGGCCGTTAACATGTGTTAAGCGCTTTAGTGAAGAGCGCTTGGCGCAACAGAAAACCAAAGCGCTCCGTACAAAAAAAACTGCACCACCTCTGGACAAAATCACACCGCTCCACTCCTTCCTACACTCACATACTCTGATTGGAAGTAGGGTGCTTCAGGTTAAGTACCCCTGGGAAGTGGTAGCTCAACTGTGTTAGACGGCTACTCAAAAGATGGGTTTAATTCCCAGCACCACCCAGCTGACACAGCTGGGCCCCTGAGCAAGGCCCTTATCCCTGGATTGCTCAAAAAGATAAGTGTTAGCTGCTTTGTGTAAGGGCGTCTGTCAAATGCTTGAAATGTAAGGGTGGTCTCAAACCACAGTAGATTGAGTTCGCTGGTGGTTGTGTCTAATTTGCTTTAGTGGAAATCCTACAGTGAGCTGAGAAGTGGTTTAAAATTCTCTCGTAAATATCCACCAAGTGTTTGTTTAGGCTTAGAAGATCTTGCTGCTTAATTCCATATTAAAAAAACGTGACAGAACGTCTCATTTGAATGCTATACATACGCCTTAGCCTTTACATTTACATAGGAAATCTCTAAAGACGCTCTTGTATTATTGCCTTATGTCCCCGATTAACAATCAGTGAGCGGACTCTTGTCGTTGTTGTGTATGTACCTGGCCAATTCGTGTCATTCCTGACCTTTAACCTGCCATGAGGTCATCATCATGTGCGGTTTAGCACAAAAAAGGTTTGAACAACGTGTCTAGAATATCGTTCACTGCTTAGTGAACAAGGCAGCAGGCATGACACCCATCATTCGCTAGTCAACAGCACTTAAATCTTTCTCGATACTGTTCTAGGTCATACACAATTCAATGTCTCCATCTTGAAAGCTCTCCTTTAGGCTATGTGCCATCCTTCATCTTCACTTACCAAAGTGGATATAACAGATGAAAGCAATTAGGGAGCACAGCCTTCACCTGGATTCACCTGGGTAGGCGTCCTTAATGGACATCCTTCATGTCCTGTGGGCTCAGCGTATTTCTTCCAACATATTAATCATCTCTGCCAAAACAGCAAGAGATCGCACCTTCAGAGGATTCACTTTAAGCCCTACATTATTATTATTCTCAAGGTGACCACTTCTTAGAAATAGCAACGCCATGTGCTTTTCTTTATTTCCTACAGCCATAAATATGGTTTCTGGACTGATGATAAAACACGCATGTCAACCCTGATCGATATCACGCTGTAGTCAAATTAAGTTTGAAAAAGGCACCGAAACAAATCAAATTAACATTATTACAGCCAGGAAACAAAAGAACGAGAATTCAAAAACAACTTTAGATTATATTTCCCCTCCGATGACAGCTCTGCTTATCGGCTAACCTTTTCACAGAATATTCAATATCTGCTGACTGAACCGCTTTATCCGCAGTGACTTTCACAGGAGTGAGCTTTAACCGCCGTTTGATGGAAGTAGACCTTCGGTGTAAGCTGCTGTGCTCAGCTTGATCAGGTAAAAGTGCAGATATGTATATTTACCAAGGACACTTGATGTAAATGTTAACTGCTTTCTCCGAACTCAAATACACACCTTATTTAAAGTGGAAAAACATGAGCTAGACAGTCAATAAAACAAATACGCAGGCTGTTGGAGTTGAATTTACAGACAAGCAAGTTTTACAACCAAAAAAAATGACCATAAATCCTTCCCCTTATTGACTTCAGCAAGACAAATTTATCTTTCGGGCACAAATGGTTTAACATTGATGGGACAAACGTCAACACTGCATTCACGCCATATTCTGCCTGTTCCAAGTTTAACCACCATTTATACCCTTTATCTAAGTAACACGGTCATTAAAACAGTTAAGTATTAACATCTCACTCATTTGACCATCTCACCCATACGTGGACTATAGCACGTCTGTGTGGAGGGTTGAAGCATAGAAATTTCACTGCACTGGACTTTTAAAGGTCCAAACATTTCATTAGGACGATGCTACATGGTTTGTTTTAAGTTTTAGAGAACAACTTAACAGTTATTCATAGAGCTCTAGCTTCAACCCCACTGAACACCTTCGGAAAGAACTGAAACACCAGTCCAAAGGCGGCAGCCCAGACCGTATAACCCAACAACAGCCTCTGAACTCAAATCAGGCTTTTTATTGAATGAGCGCAAAATCCCCACAGCCACTAATTAATATTTAATAACGCAAGACTTTATGGTTTTTAATAGTTGCTTGTCAGACATGATTCCCACACACTGATTCTCTCACAATAGAACAGTCATTGTGATAATGTCAAACTGCCCGACAGTCACGATAAGCCCAAAAAAATGAATTTTACATCACTGTTATACGATATGTTCATTAATACGTTTTTTTTGCTAAATGGTAGCTAGCAGCAAAAGAGACAGGACCGACCACACATCATAAAAACCAGGCATCATCACGAGGAGACGTCACACTACAGGAAAGTGTCTGACATCTTGTGTCCCTGCCAGAAATTCATTTGGAAAAAAATAATAAATAAATACCGTTAATCTATAAAAACAACAGATTTTATAGTGAAGGATTATTTTAATATTAAATATATAGGAATATTTTTGTCCCGGACGATAAAAACACACGGTATGAGCCCGGATTTAGCAGAAGAATACAGGTTATTATAGCAGCAAAAAGATGTTGAACAAGCACATATTGGTGTGATGGTTGCGTTTCTGCAAATGTTTGTTTATAGAAGCTCTCACCGTGAGCCAATCTCAAATGACACTGACAAGGCTAATAAGAGCCTCTACGCTCCATTTTCTATAGACTGAATTCATTTACCTAATTTGCTTGCTATATGTTTGCACTTTTTAGGCAAGTATCTTGTTAATAAGCCAAACTTTTAGCTACCCAACACAAAGTCATTAATATTTAGTTTTTCCTATGGAAAACAGAAGCATTGACCTGAGTGGAGGAGTGGACTGAGACAAGTGTACATACAAACTATAATGTTAGGGCAGGAGTGCACATCTCAGTCCTGGTGAGTCGGGGTGTCCTGCAGAGTTTAGCTCTAACCCTAATCGAACACACCTGAACCAACTAATCAAGATCTTGCTACTTGAAACTTACAGGTAGGTGTGTTGAGTCAAGTTGGAGCTAAACTCTGCAGGACACCGACCCTCCAGGACCGAGATTGCCCACCCCTGCGTTAGAGGGTGGAATACGGTTCGAGTTAAGATATAATTTGTGCCATTTTGCCCTCGTTTTTAAATGCCAATGCTCTGCACAGTCGGGTCAGCCTGCATAAGCTCTTGAAAATGTTTGAAAGGTGGAACATTTTACACATCAAACTCAGCACGAAGAAGAGTTTACTAAAAGCAGCTGACATCAGCAGAAGTAATTTAAAATGTTCCATGGTGCCCCTAAATCGCTTAACACCTAGAAAGTTATTTATTTTATTAAAGAGGTTAAATTTAAGTATATTACAACACGTGGCCAGTCTTAAAAAAATGACCAACGCTTGCCTGGTTATACTTATTTTAATACATTACATTTCTGTAATAACATTTCTGGCATTTAGTTGACACTCTTATACAATGCAACTGAGCAGTTAAGTGTTAAGGACCTTTCTCAGGGACCAGCAGTGGTAGCTTGGTGGTACTGGGACTAAACCCATGATTTTCATTATTAAATCTGGTCACAGCCCCAACCACGATAATACTCAATTCTGACATTTTAACTAATCACTCAATCAGCTAGACTAATAAATGTGGGTAAGGTGTTGGGCTAGTTATCGGATGATTGTTGGTTCAATTCCCAGTAAAACCAAAGTTCTCAGTGCTGGGCCCCTGAACAGGGCCCTTAACTTAACTTCTCAGCTGTACAAATTAGATAAATGCAAGTCGCATTGGATATCGGCCAAATTCCTGAACTGTAAAAAAAATGTTCAACAGCCTAATTACCCAGAAAGGAGAAGTCTCACAGCTTCTACTTCTATGAAGCTAATTCTGGCGTCTGTTTGCTCAAGCGGACACATGACGGTCCACAGACTGCGTCTCGAATGGTTCCATTTAGCAGGCAGGGTAATACAGAGAGGCTAGAGGTGGTGACCCTCATATCAGGTGTCGGAATAGATTTTCACCCTTCGGAGCACCTCAACCCTGAGACATAGACGTGCCTGTCATGATGAGAGGCATGTTGCATTTGACTTTTTTTGACTGTTTGAAGCCTCATTAGGAGCGTGAGTTCCACGCTACAAGCTTACATTTCTATTCATTCATTTTGGCAGATGCTTTTATCCTACATGATGTACAAATGATGCATCATTTAATCCGAGTGGTTGATTCGGGAAACAATTGTACTGAACGGCCCCATTTTAAAAGGAGCAGAAGAAACACGTTTAGCCTCACCAACTGGCTGTAGTAAAATCTGACTGACAGTCTGATTTGATGCTTGGAGGCAGAACAAGGAAATAAAGTGTCATCTGCCGAGCTGTGGAGAAATTCATCCTCCTCATACATCCACTTCTGCCAGTTGGGCAAATGGTGTGCCAACAAACTTTACAACACAGATGGATTCGGGACACGACGGGATCGATGCAGCTAGTTATACTTTTACGGCTTATTATTATACACCATGTGTTAGAATACACTCCAATCCTTGCATTTGAATAAACGTATATAATTTTTCCAAGGCTGAACAATAACTTCGGTGACTCCTTGACTTACAAGTCAAATTAATTTTTCCCATGGAAATGAATTCAAATGCTATTAAAAAAAACAATACAATGGGATGTACTGCAATAAACTGGTTTTATTAAGTATAATGTACAGCATTTACCTTGGAGATCAGACGACTCCACTTGCTAACGAACTTGCTAATGCACACTTGCTATCGAGTGAGACACGGGATGCTGGGCGGATGTTACAGCGTTTACTGTGGCGTTACTAGCGGTTGGATATCTGAAGCTGGCTCATAGTCCGAATTTTAGCTCACAACTCAAAGCAAAATGAAATCGGCGAAGACACGACGCGTATTGTGAAAAACTCGTTGGTTGGGACACTTGTCAGTCAAGGTATCACTGTAGTTTACATTAG
Organism: Bagarius yarrelli; assembly: GCA_005784505.1. Lineage (NCBI taxonomy): Eukaryota > Metazoa > Chordata > Actinopteri > Siluriformes > Sisoridae > Bagarius > Bagarius yarrelli. The sequence continues at coordinate 3,894,018 of VCAZ01000006.1, read as the reverse complement.
AATGCAATGCAAATAAAAATATTTTTGTTAGTCATTCGATTTCATATTACTTTATTTAGGGGCCTGCAATGGCTCAGTTTAACCAGTGTGGCGCTGTAGTTTAAAAATGTACTTCAGTGTTCAAAAAAGTTCAAGAAAAAGACACCACATTCGCTGGAATGTAAAACGAAGCTGAAACAATTCAGTGTGGACAAGTTTTACAAAAATTTACTCCAAACGCACAATCATTCGTAAAGACAATACTTTCTTTTTTCATTAAGTTAAAGAAAAGTTCTATAATAAACAAGAAAAATGGCTTTGTATTGGCAAATACCTAATGAAATGATACACGAGTCACAGTACAATATATAACAACACAAAAAAATACTGCAATACTTAAATAATGTAAAACCAATATCTAAAACAAAAACAAATACAAAGCCATATTTTAACCATATTTTTTGCTGTTTCTGAGGCAATAGCCGTATATGTCAGCGCCAACTAAGGGAGCGGAGGAAGAAGTCGATTGACACGAATTAAGAGTTTTTAGTTAGTTAATTAGTATTTAATTAATGAAAAAAAGGTCAATGTGGCATCATACCACAGTACGTGTTTAAATATTCGTGACAGAATTTCTCATTTCAAAGCTATACGTAAGCCTGACCTTTACATTTCCATAAGAAATCTCTAAAGACGCTCTTGTATTATTGCCGTATGTCCCCGACAAACAATTAGTTGACTATTGGGAATGACACGAATTGCCCAGGTACATGCACAACCTGACATGTGACCTGCCATCAGCTTAATATTAGGTGCTCTGACACCCTTATTTTTTCCACCATACTTGTTTCTTAGAAAATAGCCGTATGCGTCGGCGCCAACTACAGGAGTAGTTTAACACAAATTGAGGGTTTTAATTAAATATAAGTGCGAATGTAAATAAATTTTACGTTCATTTAAAGAAAGCATGCAAGGCTGTCGCAATTATTAAATAATCGCATGAACACAATTAACTGACCAAACCGCGATCGTTGAATCCAACCGCAATTATTGAACACTTCTTAGCCACTAGGGGGAGCTGTAGTACTCGCAGCACCCTACTTTCAACCAGAGTAAGTGAGTGAGTGGAGCGGCGCGATTAAAAAGTTGGAGCGTTGAGATTTTCCACCGCTCCAAGCGCACTTTAATAACGCTCCATCACCAGCTCAACTCATGTCAACGACCCACAATGCAACTGCATAGAAAACTAATGTGTTCCTAAACAGATAAACACCACTGACAGGACACAAAACATGGATTTTCCTAAATACTATTATCTATAATTAAATAATCACTGTAGAACATTTATAAAGCACAAACTGGAGTGATTATAAAATGCTTTGAGTTGCTTTTTTTATGCTTTATTGTTTTTTCACAAACAATTAATCGCTAAAGCCCAAAAACAGGCAATACATCACCATAATCGTAATGATTTCTTTGACAATTAATCGTCACCCAAGTTTGATAATCGTGACGGACCTGGAAGCATGTCAATAGTACTAAACATGAAATACAGTGTCATTGTCACTTTTAGTTAGAATTATACCCTGATTTCCAGCTTTAAATCAGCTCTCCAGTCAGTGTGAAGCTAGACGCTTTTCATTAAATAAAAAAAATAAATTAAAAAAATAGTAAATGTTGCATAGGCTGAAATATTTGTCCTAATAAATCACTGATTAAAAGCCTTAATTAAAAGTGTTCGGAACTTAATATCAGCAGCCTCCTTAAATTCTGTCATAGTAAATAACAAATGTTTATTAATATGAATGAATATCTATCAGCATATGCATGTTTGTGTTTTAAACATTATATAAGGAAATATATTTTTTTTTTACTTGATTTTATTATAAATGATATTTAAAAAAAAAACTTTCGGCCGAAATGCCGCTTTTAAAAAAATCAAGAGGGAAAATTTAACACCAGAATGAATAAGTTAACACTTTTAAGCTGAGCATAATTAGATCTCTTAATTTCCGGGCATCAAGGCAGCATTGCAGTCTCTTATTTACTTCCAAAGTAATAATAATAAAAAGAAAAATCTATTTACTATTACCCACCGAGCCACCAGCACAGCCCAGACTGATATTCGTCTATATAATTAGTTAATCCGGGTTAAAAATCACACAGAATTTACCTCACACCCAACAAACATCCCATAATTTATTTAATAATTCGTAACGGGCACCATTGTGCCGCCGACTTACTGCGAGTGCTTTGGAGAGCCGAGTGCGGAAATCATTGAGGACGATGGCGACGATGTCCTGGTGAGGGATGTACGCGTAACCGGCCTTTAAATACACTTTCCTCGTCCGCACTAAATCCAGAGCATCCTGGAACGGGACCTGGACCAGAGTTTATTAGTCAGGGTTATGTTACATAGCTGGAGGCTTTGATTGAATGCATCAGATGCATTAAAATATCGTGTGCACGGAAATATAAATCCTGCAAGCAGCTTCAACTTAAAAAATATGTAAAATATTTAAGCGTAAAAAAAAATTTCCGCATGCAAAAAAAATAAAAATAAATAATAATTATAAATGACATCATATCCAATTACAATAATAAAATATATCATAACTATTTTTTCTCAAATATAATTTTAAGGGCTTTATTCGGAAATCATACTTTGTAGAAGTCCTGCTCAGCAACAGTGCTTCCACTGACGGAGTAACTGGAGTTTATGAGTTGGTCTTTTAGATGATTCTTCTCTTCGACGCTCATCTGCCAAAGGAAAGATTAACGGGAAAATGAAGCAGACAACATGAAGCACAAAAAAAAAAAAAAAAAAAATGAGACTAATAATTAATTTCATTAATTTAATTAAAATATAGCAGAAGAATGACTATCAAT
>VCAZ01000006.1:3783650-3886150 GCA_005784505.1 Bagarius yarrelli | reverse complement strand
GGCGCTTGGTCTCTTCCATGATTTTGGAAGGTCAGAAATAGAAGAAAAATTTATATCGGAAATGCTTGCAGGTCTTTTTAATGACTGCAGACGTTTTTGGGATGCTTTCCGCAATTCTACATGCATTAAATCAATTCCATCGGCCATTTATATGTATCGGACATGACTACAATTATTAAAGAAAGCAATGTGCGTCTTCGGTAGCAGCAGGAAAAATTTAAATGTCACCAATTCAATCATCATTTTGCAAAAAAAGAAAAATGCATTAAAAACTGCACAAGTTGCATTAAAATTAAAAAAAAAAAAAAAAACACAGCAGAATCAAGCAGCTCAGCCTGAAAAATCACTAAAAGAAACACAGCGAGTAAAAATCCCAGTAAAACCATGTGTGTGAAATCACATGGTGTGTGTGTGTGTGTGTGTGTGAAGGATCGTACATTTCAGCCTGTCCATGGCGAAGCCCTCAAACTCGTTCAGAGAGATGTTCTCCAACGGAGGTTGAGAATAGAACTGCAGGCAGTGGCCATAAAGTTCATTCTGCTGATTAAGTGTTACCTTCTTCCTTCGGCCCACGAACTGCATGACGAGTTTCTGCACAATAAAGAAAACAAGCACGTTATTGATTTTAGGCTGTCCCACCCACGCCTCGCCATCACTGTCACTTGCCTCGCCTCGCCTCGCCATCACTGTTCGCCGCCTCGCCTCGCCATCACTGTTCGCCGCCTCGCCTCGCCTCACTGCACTCGCATCACTGTTCTAACGCCTCGCCTCGCCCATCACTGCCGCCTCGCCTCACTGCCCATCACTGTTCACTGCCTCGCCTCGCATCAATCACTGCCTCGCCATCACTGTTCCTCGCCTCGCCCACTGTTCACTCCTCGCCTCGCCTGTCCTCGTTCCTCGCCATCACACTGTTCACTGCCTCGCCTCGCACTCGCCATCACTGTTCACTGCCTCGCCTCGGTCCGATCACTGACTTACTGTCGCCATCACTGTTCACTGCCTCGCCTCGCCATCATGCCTATCAACTGCCCGCCTCCCATCGCCTCGCCACTGTTCATTGCTCGCATCACTGTTTCACGAACTGTTCACTGTTTAATGAAACAAAGTTAAATATCTTACTGCTGAAATAAGAATGTTAATCTAACTATAACATAATACTTATAAACATGGAAAATGTTCCTAAAACATTCAGAAGTATAATTAAACACTAATATGTAGAATTTGAGTCAGTAGAAAGTTACAAAGGGTGAAATTATACACGGGTTCACTGGTATAAAACATCTCAGTGCAGAACAAAAACTCTGCATTTCGCTTATAAAAGATATTTTATACCTGGTACAAACAAGCAAACAAAAAACGGACGGCTCTTTAAATCAATAATTCTGACGTCACAACAGTAAACACCTGATTAGTTTTCGGAATAAACAACACGCGCGCGCCAAACAAGCAGCTTTACTTCCTAAACTAACGTTCCGAGCTGTAGAGATGAAGTAATAACTTCCCGGCTTTTTCTTGCTAAAAGAGAGACCAAACCATCCTAACAAAAACTGTACACACAAAAATAACAAACGCACGGAGTATTTTTAAAAATATAAATAGTGAATAAAGACAATTTTAGATTAAAGCAATTAAACATAACAACTTACATAATTTACGGTGTCCTACTTCCGGACGTCAAAATCCCGCCAACTAGCTTATCCGAATGAAGCGCGGGGGGAAATGACGTCACTACAAAAACGAACCAATGACATTGTCTCCTAGCGCATCACGTGTTCTTAGGGCGTGAGTTAAATTGTAGAATGGAACACAGCGCCATCAAGTGTTCATAGATTTGAGTGCAGTCTACGGTGATATGCGTAAATCTATAAATACATTTTTAATTAAATCATAAAAAAAACTACATATTAAATCTAAAATAACTACACAAATCGCTAAATATTTACCTAATTGATGCAGTAACCATACAATGATTTTGCAATCTGAACTTTTTTTTAAAGATCTTTTATTTAATTCTTTTTGATTTATTTCGATTTTCTTAAAAAAAAAAGTAAACTCAATAAAGTATTAAAAAGTATTTATTTTTTCTGATTTATCCTAATAGTCAACTAACCAAAACACCACATTTCACTACAGTATATAGCCAAAGGTACGTGGACACCCATCCTAATTATTTTGTTTAAAATCTGAATCAAAACCATAATTAATTTCGGAATAAACTATTGCCTGGTATAATTTTACATATGAGGAATTTGCGGATGCTGAATGACTGTAACAAAAATAGAAGATAAAAGAAAACTAATAGAAAAAAAAATACACAACAATACACAATATACCCAACATGCAAAAAGACAATAGAGGTATTTGTGTGTGCAGGTATGTCATATATAAATGCAAGGGAATGTGCAGTCCACATTGATAAACACTGGCAGAAGAGAAGAGGATTCTTTATTTATCCTAAAGAAAATTCTTATTCCAGTAGCTGCTTATTAGAAAAAACAAGTACAAAGAATTCAATCAAATGGATTTACAAATATAAATATAAAAATAAAATAAAAATATAAAATATAAAATACTGATTCATTTTACAGAAAGATGCTTAAATGTTTTGTATGTATATGTATATATGTATATATGGTATGTCTAATAATAATAATAGTAATATTGCAGATTAAGTTGTATTGCACTGTACTGATATTATAACTCTGTATATATCTATATACAGTATATATCTATATACAGTATAGTATATCTATATACTATAATAATTAGGCGGAAAAAATTTAAAATAGGTTTTTTCATATTGTAATAATTTATTCAGGGCAGCACAGTGGCTTAATAGGTAGCACTGTTGCCTTACAGCAAGAAGGCCCAGGTTTAATTCCCGGGCAGGGGCCTTTCTGTGTGAAGTTTTGCATGTTTTCTCTGTGAGTGCGTAGGTTTTCTCCTGGTACTCCGGTTTCCTCCCACAGTCCAAAAACATCTATGTTAGCTGTGAGTGAGTGTGTGACCCTGTAATGGACTGGTGACCTGTCCAGGGTGTACACCTCCTGCCTTTTGCCCTTTCAGAGACGGTTGGGATAGACTCCAGCAGACCCCCCCTGACCCCAAATTAGGAAATAAGCGGGTATAGAAGATGAATGACTGAATGAATGAATTACTAATTAACCACTTATTAATGTAGATTGTAATGCATCCACCTGTTAATGCAACACTGACCTTCGGGAACTGTAGCCTTTATTCTTCAGATACAGATTGTGAGTGTTGCAGCGGAATCAGTGAATCAGTGGATCTTTAGTGGAGCGGCAACAGAACAAGTCCAGCTGGGGCGGTGGTGGTAGAAAGGTCGGGGAGGTTAAGGTGCAAAGGGCATCTCAGCTGATGAGGGCAGTGGCTCTAGTCATCAGGCCCTCCTTTTGTCTACAGCCTTGTCATAAGATGTATGTTAGAAGTGATTTTCTATTTCTAAGCACTTAAACAGCAACCTAAGATCAAGTGGTAGCTCGGTGGTTAAGGTGTTAAACTGCTGATTAACCACCAAGCTGCCAGAGCCCTTAACAGTAAACTGCTTATTTGTATAATGGAGATAAAGTGTGTCTGCTAAATGTTGCAAATTTTGCAAATTTTGGTGTTAAATGCACCATTGTTAAATAATTCAACCATCATTCTTTCTGCTCCGAATCATTATTCTGTTCCAAATAATTGACTGAATGCAAAACAGTGGTCAACATTGTGGCTCTTTCGACATGCAAATTCGATTCTTATTGGATTTCCTTTAAAAACTGCCTTAAAAAGTTGACTCATTCACAAACATCAACAATAGGAGGAATTGTTCTGGAGTGGCTATTAAGCCATTTTATTAACTTGACCTTAACTGATACCATCACTCAAAACATGAATAATCAAATAAATGGTTTGAAGGAAGAATAAGAATAAAACACAACGTTGTAAGAAATTAAGCCACGACAGGGTGTTTAAATGGGTTTTAGCAAAAAGGGCATTTTAAATAACAGTATGAAGCAAATTATGATTTATTCCTGATGATCCACAGTGATAGGTCTAATAATCATAATATGATGGGAAGTGGTGGCTTAGTGGTTAAGGTGTTGGGCTTTTTAATTATTTTTTTCTTAGTTAGTTGGGCTCAGCGCCCCTGGATGATACAGCGGCCCTGTTAAGTGTCTTGCTCAAGGACCCAACAGTGGTTGGCTAGCCAGTGGGCTTGAACCCAGGTGTTTCTGGTCCTCAGATCAACAGCTGGCAGTGGTGGGGCTGCAACTCAGCGCCTTAACCATGTGAGCCACCACTGCTCTACTGATACCAGATACCAGAAAGACTGGGGTTCGATTCCCAAACCTTGATCAAGGACTCAACAGTGGTTGGCTTGCCAGTGGCCTTAAACCCAAGTGTTTCTGGTCCTCAGATCAACAGCTGGCAGTGGTGGGGCTGCAACTCAGGTCTTCCTGGTCTCCAGATCAGCAACTCAGCGCCTTAACCATTCGAGTCACCACTGCCCCTCAACTGATACCAGATACCAGAAAGACTGGGGTTTGATTACCAGCAACACCAAACCACCAAAGCTGGACCCCTGAGCAAGACCCTTAACCCCCAATTGCTCAGTTGTATAAAAGAGATAAATGTAAATGTTAGTCACATGTAAATAAGGACGTCTGCCAAACGCTATAAATGTAAATGTAATGATGATGTTAAATATGATAATATTTGTTAATGTGTCACAAAAGAGTGAAATAATCCATAACAAGTTCCTGATCGGCAGCATCTGTGAGGTAAATCTTTAACACACCTTTTTTTTCGATGTTCCTTCCAAAATGATAATAAATAATAAAAAAAACAAATTGTTATGTTAAGTAGCGAGCAGGAAGCGCAAAGTCGTCTGTCCTGAAGCACTGTTTGAACAGACGCAGTGGAAAATCCAAAAAAACGGAAGTTAACATGAGTCATTAAATCATTTCCATTTATGACATTTGGTAGACGCCCTTATCCAGACTGACATTTATCTCTTTTATACAACTGAGCAATTAGGGGTTAAGGGTCTTGCTCAAGGACCCAGCAGTGGTAGCTTGGTGGTGCTGGAAATTGAACCCCAATCTTATAATTAGCAGTCCAACACCTTAACCACTGAGCTACCGCTTTCCCAATCACATTATTGTCACATCGGTGTTGGACTACCAGAATATACACCGTTAATCAGTCTATACACTCTGAATATCTCATCTAAAGAGCAGTACTGCTTCAGACACATTGTATTATGCACATTATATACAGCAGGATGGAAATATGAGTGATGTGGTACAGTAAACTCTGTTATATGTAGTAGTATCGGTTTGGTGTTCTGGTGTTCAGAGTGCAGTAAATTGTAAAGTGTAGTGCTTTGCTTGGGTAAAGGGATGGGGGTGTGCTGTTTACTGTAGTAATCCTAAGCGTTAAGCAGTCTAACAGCCTGGGGAAGTAAACAAGTTCAGGTTCAAGGAGCTTTATTGTCATTTCAGCCATATATAGCAGATGCAGTACACAGTGAGATAAAATAACGTTTCTCCAGGACTCCCTGGTGCTACACCAAACATAGAATTCCACAAAAAAACAAAGAGCCACTGAACAGGATAGACATAAAGTGCATGTGTGCAACCTGGTGCAGACAGTGCAGAACAGACAGTGCAATAAACAATACAAACATTACAAGGACAGTGCAAAGGAAGACAATAGAGAATAAAACATAACGTAATAGCGCCAACCATATTATAGGATGAGGTAGACATGAAATGTGCAAATTAACACTAATAATAATAAAACCTATGTCAGGCAGGTGGTTTGTATGGCTGAACCCATGTTAACCCACCCACCTGACCTAACAAGCTAAATAAAGCCTGTAAGTTGTTAATATAACAACATTTTTGCTGCTTCCATTTTCTGCTTCCATGTTAAAACATGTCTGCAGGCATATCAGCAAGGTGGTGGTTCAGGGGTTAAGGTGTCGGACTGCTAAACGGAAGATTGTGTGTAAAAATTAAGAAAAAGCCTTTAACCCTTAAATGCTCAGTCGTGAAAATGAGATAAAGTTTTGTGTTGTGTTTATATGGACTCAGGGAGTAATTGGAATTTTATCTATATGTACAATTTGGGCCTTTTTTAGATTGATGTCATTACAAATTGTTTCATAACTTTTATAATTGAATGCAATTTGATCCGTATGTCTTCTTTTTCTCCCTCCGGCTGTTCCCTTTTAGGGGTCGCCACAGGGAATCATCTGTCTCCACCTAACCCTATTCTATACATCCTCTTCACACACACCAACTAACTTCATGTCCTCGTTTATCGCATCCATATACCTCCTCTTTGCTCTGCCACTTTGTTTACTGCCTGGTAGCTTCATTTCTAACATCCTCCTACCAATATATTCACTATCCCTCCTCTGTACATGTCCAAACCACCTCAATCTGGCTAATCCAACATCTAACATGAGCTGTCCCCCCTGATGAACTCATTCCTAATCCTGTCCAACTTCGACACTCCCAAAGAAAACCTCAACATCTTCAGCTCTGCTACTTCCAGCTCTTCCACCTGTCTCTTCCTCAGCGCCACTGTCTCTAAGCCATACATCATAGCTGATCTCACCACTGTCTCTAAACCATACATCATAGCTGGTCTCACCACTGTCTCTAAACCATACATCATAGCTGGTCTCACCACTGTCTCTAAACCATACATCATAGCTGGTCTCACCACTGTGTGTCTCTACCAGACATCATAGTCTCTCACACCTTCCACCTAAACCAGACATTCTAGCTGATATTCTCCTAATTCCATGCATTAACTGTATTAAAAACAAATTGAGAAAAACATTCTGAGTAAAATGATTGTTGAACGACTACAATTCCTGCTGACAAATGTAATGTCTAGCACTCGAGCAGCAGCATGTTCTTCATTAAAAATTCTCCTCTCTGAATGTAATCTCACCTCATTCACGTGTCAATAAACTTCACAACCTCACATTTGCAAATCTAGGGCATACTTTAGAATGAGGAAGGGAAGTCAGCCTTTCTGAAACCAATTAAATGGCATCTGATAATCGTCCACTTTCACATGGAGGAAGGAACCCAGCGGGTCTGAAATAACTTTCATTTTCTAGCCGCTGTAAATCATCCTGTGTTTATTGCACATGACACAAACGCTAACTGCTAAATGAGAAAAAAATAATCTTTATAGGTCTTTTTTTTATTGTTGTTATTGTAAATATTAGCGGAAAAGAATATCTTATATACTTCATAGTTATATTTTATACTATATATCTAATACTTTATAGTTATATGTTATACTATATTTCTCTTACTTTATAGTTATTATATTTATACTATATATCTAATACTTTTATAGTTTATGTTATACTATATATCTAATACTTAATAGTTATATTTTATACTATATATCTCATACTTTAGTGTTATATTTTATATTATTTTATATCTTATACTTTATAGTTATATTTCATACTATATATTTCTTATACTTTAGTGTTATATTTTTTACTATATACTTTATATCTTATACTTTAGTGTTATATGTCATAGTATAAATCCTATGGGGGCAGGGTGGCTCAAATGGTTAAGGTGCTGAGTTGTTAAATCTGAAGACCAGAAACACCTGGGTTCAAGCCCCACCGGCAAGTCAACCACTGTTGGGTCCTTGAGCAAGACCATTAACCCCTCCTGCTCCAGGGGCGCTGTATCATAGCTGACCCTGTGCTCTGACCCCAACTTACTAAGATGGGATATGTGAAAAATGCATTTCATTGGCTCTGTACATGTACCTTGCACAATGAATTGAATATACTTTAGTGTTATATTTTAAACTATATATCTTATACTTACATTAGTGTTATATTTCATACTATATATCTTATACTTTATAGGTATATTTCATACTATATATCTCATACTTTAGTGTTATATATTATACTTTATATCTTATACTTTATAGTTATATTTCATACTTTATATTTCTTATACTTTAGTGTTATATTTTAAACTATATATCTTATACTTTTATAAGTATACTTTTTAATATATACCTTATACTTTAGTGTTATATTTTATACTATATCTCTTATTCTTTATAGTTATATTTTTATACTATATATCTTATACTTTATAGGTATATTTTTTTACTATATATCATATACTTTATAGGTATATTTTATACTTTATATTTTATACTTTATAGTTATATTTCATACTATATATTTCTTATACTTTAGTGTTATATTTTTTACTATATATCTTATACTTTATAGTTATATTTTATACTTTATATCTCATACTTTAGTGTTATATGTCATAGTATATATCCTATACTTTAGTGTTGTATTTTAATCTATATATCTTATACTTTTAGTGTTATATTTTTTACTATATATCTTATACTTTTATAGGTATATTTCATACTATATATCTCATACTTTAGTGTTATATTTTATACTTTATATCTTATACTTTTTATAGTGATATGTATATTTTTAATATATCTTATACTTTAGTGTTATATTTTAATACTTTATATCTTATACTTTAGTGTTATATTTCATACTTTATATTTCTTATATATACTTTAGTGTTATATTTTTTACTATATATCTTATACTTTAGTGTTATATTTTATACTTTTATATCTTATACTTTAGGTGTTATATTTCATACTTTATATTTCTTATACTTTAGTGTTATATTTTTACTATATATCTTTATCTTATACTTTAGTGTTATATTTTATTTTATCTTACTTTATATCTTATATTTTCTTTAGTGTTATATTTTTACTATATATCTTATACTTTAGTGTTATATTTTACTTGATATCTTATATAGTGTTATATATTCTAGTGTCTTTATATTCTTATACTTTCGTGTTATATTTTAAACTATATATCTTATACTTTATAAGTATACTTTTTAATATATATCTTATTCTTGATAGTATATTTTATACTATATCGCTTATTCTTTATAGTTATATTTTATATTATATATCTTATTCTTTATAGTTATATTTTATACTATATATCTGATACTTTATAGTTATATTTCATACTATATATCTTTTATAATTTTATCAGCTTATCAGCTATGAAGTGACATACTGCATCGTTTAATCAATGCGATGAGCAACCAGTAAGTAAAGCAGGAAATTGTTGGATTTTGATGAGTTATACTGAAAATGGCAGTTGACAGTAAACATGAATTGAGAGTGTAAAAAGGCCAAGGACCAAGGAACAAAGAAAAGGTCACCTGCATCACAATAGAGCGAGTCAGACGCTTGACACCGCACTCGTTTAGGTGAGGAAATGCGGTTCTCCACAGTGTATGGTTTACATTGTGATTTCTATGATGTATGGAAACTGCCAGAAAAAAAATGATTATTTGGAAGAGGAAGACCGGAGACATCAATTGTTTGGGAATTTCCCACTAGACTGCTATGATGTATGGTTTAGAGACATCTGACAAACTTATCCGAAGCGACGCACATTTGTCTCTGATCCTGAATAAACAATTGGGTGTTATAGACAGTGCGCAGGGGTTTAGCATTGACAGCTCAGTATTTAATGGAATACAGTTTCATTTGTTTAACAATAGTCATTGTCTCAAAGCAGCTTTTTACACAAAATGCAGAAACAGTGAAAAAGTGTGTCTCTAATGAGCAAGCCGGTGGCGACTGTGGCAACGAAAAACTCCCTGAGATGAAATAAGGAAGAAACCTAGAAAGGAACCAAAAGGGACTCAAGAGGGAACATGTCCTCATCTGGGTGACACTGAATGTCCGTTAATTAAAGTTTATGGTAATAGTGATCAAATGTAATGTAAACTGTAGCCTTGGGTCAGTGGAGCAGACCTAAGTGAATTCTAATCCATCTTTAAAGCCTCTCGAATTTGAGGAAAAGGGCAGAAAACTGATCAAAGGTAGTGCCAAGATCTGCTGATCAACAATCCATCTATCCATCCATTTTCTACCGCTTATCTGGAGTCGGGTCGTGGGGAAAGCAGTCTAAGAAGAGACGCCCAGTGTAAGTGTGTGTGTGGCCCTGTGGACCTGTTGAATAAATGGATCAGATTGGTTAAACCTGGGGCAGCACGATGGCTTAGGACTGTTGCCTCACAGCAAGAAGGTCCTGGGTTTGGTTCCCGGGCATATCCGCTTATTCCCTAATTCAGGGTCACAGGGATCTGCTGGAACCTATTTCATCCATTTTTGAAAGAGCGTACCTGGACAGGTCCACAGGGCCACACACACTTAAACTCACTCCTTTGGACAATTTGGATCTAACACTATTGAATGTTCTGTCCAGCGTTATGTTATGTTCTGTTGTCTACTGTCTAATTTGCACTGTCTTTGTAATGTTTGTATTGTTTATTGCACTGTCTGTTCTGCACTGTCTGCACCAGGTTGCACACATGCACTTTATGTCTATCCTGTTTAGTGGCTCTTTGTTGTTTTGTGGAATTCTATGTTTGGTGTAGCACCAGGGGGTCCTGGAGAAACGTTATTTCATCTTACTGTGTACTGCATCTGCTATATATGGCTGAAATGACAATAAAGCTCCTTGAACTTGAACTTGAACTAACATAGTTCAAGTTCCACACCAGATACATTGACCAGTCCTGGATCAGTAAGTAACGCCACCACCATTCACAGACCTGTAGGGCTGAAAAAAAGTACTTCTGCATGGCAGTGATTTCTTATTCTTCGTGTTTTACTGTGGTTGGGTTATCAACATTTTGGTGCATTACTACCATCTTTTGCTTAGGATGATGACGTCACCTAACCAATCACTGGGCTGATGCAGGAAATTTGTTCACTTTGTTAGCAAAAACCGACAACTGACAACTACAAATGTCAGTATTCTATCCAACACACAGTTAAAAATCCAAAAACTATTTGTATTAACGGCATCGTTATTTTTATAAATAGATTAAATAAATCAGAATAATAAAAATAATGAAATTTTTAGTCTTATTATTTCTTTAAAGATAATTTATATTACTATTAATTATAATACACTGTATATCAATATACACTTATATCATGTTAAAATATGGACCCAGTCAATTTATCTTCCAAATATGGAAAACAATGACACAAAATATAGAAGCAATAACTTCCCCAATTGTCATTTATGAAAGGGTAGAAGAGTTGAAGTCCTTTCAGCTGGAAGAATGTGGACAGTCCTGTGCACACTACTGCATCTGTGCGTCTGTGCGCTGCTCTGCGGTGCAGACAGTAAGTCAGCGTAGCATCGGCAGCAATGCAGCTAATAATAATTATAATAATTAATAATAATTAAATAACTTTCATTTGAACGCTTTGTGTCTTTAAGGCGATGTTCAGCTTCGGGATGGCATGGCGCCCTTTCTGGTGAAATTTCATTCAGTTAACTTCAGAAATGTCCTGCACTGGAGACAACATCCGAAGCCACCGAAAGACCTGCGGTATTTCGTGCAGTATAAAGTGTAAGTTTGTTTTCTAAGACAGCTTTTGCATGATAAATTCTTATAGAATGTCAGGAATTTTATAACTGTTTCATATGATGTGATTTTAATTTTAAGGATTTCAGGATTTAATAAAATAAGACAATTTAGAAAATTTTAGAAATGAAATAAAAATAAAATAAAAACTACAATAGATGTTTTAGCTGTATAAAGTTGACGTCTTACATTTGCATCATTTGGCAGATGACTTACCAGATGACCAGAGCGACTTACATTTATCTCTATTTTAATACAACTTGGCAAATTGGGGGTTAAGAGTCTTGCTCAGGGGCCCAGCAGGGGCAACTTGGTGGTGCAGAGACTCGAACCTTCCTATTAGCAGTCAAACACACACGGCGCTACCACTTCCTCAACATAGAGACACCCAAATGAGGATGGGTTCCTTTTTGAGCCTGGTTCCTCCCAAGGTTTTTTTTCCTCGTACCATCTAAGGGAGTTTTTCCTTGCTACGGTCGGCCCGGACTTTCTCACTATGGATGTTTTTTCTTTTTCTAACATTCATTTCAGACTTTTGTATTGTTAATTATGTTCTGTAAAGATATAGAAATAAAACTGAATTAAACTGAACATGGAGCAAAAATGGTAGCACGGTGGCTTAATGGTTATATTTTAATTTTCTAAATAATGAAGTGGTGGCGCAGTGGTTAAGGTGTTGGAATACTAACTTAAAGACCTGGGTTCAATTCCCAGCACCACCAAGCCACCATTGCTGGGTACCTGAGCAAGGCCCTTAACCCCTAATTGCTCAGTTGTATAACAGGTTATAATGTAAGTTGAGCTGGATAATGTTGACTTGCATCATTTAACATTTTTTTAATTATATTCACAACTGGCAGCATGGTGGCTTATTGGTTAGCACTGTTGCCTCACAGAAAAAAGGGTCCGAATTCCGGGTTCAATTGTTTTCTGTGTCGAGTTTGAACGTTCTGCCCGTACTTGTGTGGGTTTACTCCAGGTACTCCGGTTTCCTCCCACAGTCCAAAAGCATGTATGTTTGGTTGATTGGTGATTCTAAATTGCCCATAGGAGTGAGTGTGTGTGTTTGGCCCAGTGGTGGACTGGCAACCTGTCCAGGGTGTGGCCCTCATGCCTTTCACCCTTTCAGAGATGGCTGGGATAGACTCCAGTAGATCCCTGTGACACCAAATTATGGGAAAAGCGGGTATAGAAGATGAATGAATGAATGAATGAATGAATGAATGAATAAATAGAGCAAAAATGTGCATTTAAGGTTAAAAAAGTTTATACTTCTTTTCAAAAACCCAACAAATACCTTTCAACCACAGTTTAAAAACAAACTTGCCAGATTCAATTAAATAGAATTGAATTAAATTAAACCCAAATTTAGATTTAGATTTATCATCAGTCTTGAATGTTAAAATACACCCAGGCTTTGTGTACTGACCCCCCTGTACCATGTTAATAAGGGTTTTTTTATTATCATGGTTGCAGGTATGGAGACACGCAGTGGAATGTATGTAAGTCTTGCCAGGCTATTCATCAACTGCAGTGTGACCTGAGCCAGGAGACGGCTGACCCACGCCAGTGGTACTATGCAAGGATTCAGGCTCGATCCTCTAGTGGTGTTTCACCGTGGGTCATCAGCTCCAGGTTTTACCCTCAGTGGGACAGTAAGTAGTGAACTTAGATTTGCCCTTTTTTATATACTACATGGATTGTAGTGGGATTTTTTAAATAGTGGATTTGAATAAAAACATTTGTCTGTCTGTCTGTCTATCTATCTGTCTGTCTGTCTATCTGTCTGTCTGTCTGTCTGTCTGTCTGTCTGTCTGTCTGTCTGTCTGTCTGTCTGTCTGTCTGTCTGTCTGTCTGTCTGTCTGTCTATCTATCTATCTCTGTGGGACGGGGGTTTCCTCTCCTCGACAAAAAAACAAAAAAAAGGATACAGCCTGATTGACATATCTATATTATTCATAGTGTGTGACTGAATGTGTAAGTGTGTGTGTGTGTGTGTGTGTGTGTGTGTGTGTGTAAGACTCAGTGTGTCCTTCTGTTCTGTGCCCAGTGAGTCACTGGACCATCTGTGGCATAAGTAGTACAGAAAATAGTCAACATGTGTCAAACATCTGGTTGCTATACTTTGTTTCATTCCAGTGGCTGCTTTTCTGTCTATGTACAAACTGTATGTCTATCTGTTTGTCTGTCTTTCTATCTGTCTGTCTATTGTCTGTCTCTGTCTTCTATCTGTCTCTATCCTTATCTAATCTATCTATCTATCTATCTATCTATCTATCTATCTATCTATCTATCTATCTATCTGTCTGTCTGTCTGTCTTGGTCTGTCTATCTGTCTGTATGTCTGTTTGTCTGTGTCCTTATAATCTATCTATCTATCTATCTATCTATCTATCTATCTATCTATCTATCTATCTATCTATCTATCTATCTATCATCTATGCCCTTATAATCTACTATCTATCTATTTATCTGTCTTTCTATCTGTCTGTCTATCTGTCTCTGTCCTTATAATCTATCTATCTATCTATCTATCTATCTATCTATCTATCTATCTATCTATCTATCTATCTATCTATCTATCTGTCTGTCTGTCTGTCTGTTTGTCTGTGTCTGTCCTTATAATCTATCTATCTATCTATCTATCTATCTATCTATCTATCTATCTATCTATCTATCTATCTATCTATGCCCTTATAATCTACTATCTATCTATTTATCTGTCTGTCTGTCTGTCTGTCTGTCTCTTATTCTGTTTGTATCTGTGTTTTCTATGTGAGTTTTATTTACGCCTTTCTCTACGTAATGGAAATGAATTTTAGTAGTTTTGAAGCAACAAATATTTTATACTTATTGTATATCAACAATACTGTAAATTAAAAGTATATACTATTATAAAAATTACGTTTTTTCCTATTAAAAGTTTAAAATAAACTACATATTTGATCATTTAAACTATTTTTAGTATTTTGCTCCTTCTACCGATAGGATAAAAGTATTTTAACCTGAAATTAACACAGTTGTACTTGTAATGTTATACTAGAAAATACTAAACGTTTAAAGAATAATACCCTAAACTGTGTTGAAACTATTTTAATTCGTATATTTTTATTATCAAGTCATGAATAAAAAAAACTCGATCTGCTTTTATAAAGCTAATTTTAATGCACTGATACATTTGTGTGATAATAAACAACTTTACCTAACCGACTTCCCTTTGTGTTCCAGCCACTTTCAGTCCACCGAAACTCAGGCTGAATGTGACAGATCAGGGCATTGTGGTGTGGATCAAACCCCCACGGACGCCTGCGCATGGACAGGGGAACAGCAGGGTCTCGGTTACAAAACTGCTGAAGCTGACATTCAGGATTTATCTCACTCAAGACGGGGTGGAGCAGGTAGAGAAATACAGTACAAAGCTTTCTTTAGACCATCAGTCATATTTTATATATTCTTTGTGTTTATATTGTCTATCTGTCTGTCTGTCTGTCTGTCTGTCTATCTATCTATCTATCTATCTATCTATCTATCTATCTATCTATCTGTCTATCTATCTATCTATCTATCTATCTATCTATCTATCCAATTCCAACCATCTATCTATCTATCTATCTATCTATCTATCTATCTATCTATCTATCTATCTATCCAATTCCACCCATCTATCTATCTATCTATCTATCTATCTATCTATCTATCTATCTATCTATCTATCTATCTATCTATCTATCTATCTATCTATCTATCTATCTATCATCTATCTATCCTATCTCCATCTATCTCCCACCATCTATCTATCTATCTATCTATCTATCTATCCAATCCCACCCATCTATCTATCTATCTATCTATCTATCTATCTATCTATCCAATTCCACCCATCTATCTATCTATCTATCTATCTATCTATCTATCTATCTATCTATCTATCTATCTATCTATCTATCTATCCCACCCATCTATCTATCTATCTATCTATCTATCTATCTATCTATCTATCTGTCTGTCTGTCTGTCTGTCTGTCTGTCTGTCGATTTCAAAGTGACTGTAACCAGGATGAAATAGTCCTTATGGATACTATATAATTCCGATATTAGAAAAGGTTTAGAAATGTTACTTAAACAGTTAGTATAGTTTTTACTGAGCAATTGTGGTTTAAGGGCCTTGCTTAGGGGCCTAACAGTGGCAGCTTGTTCGTTCTAGGAGTTAAACCTACGCGCTACCTATCAGCAGTTAACCAATAAGCTACCGCTTCCCTCCACCTGATTATTAATTTGTGAGTTCTAATCCCAGAACCACTAAACTACCACTGTTGGGGTCTCCTTGAGCATTTTTAGTAACTTCAACTGCTTAGTTGTATAAATGAAATACAAGGATGTCCACCAAATTCCATAACAGTAGTCTAACATATCTTATATGTCCTCTAACTTTTGTCTATGTGTATTAAATTTAACCTGCAGGTCCATGAAACCACCGGCTGCCCAAGAAAGATGCTGATTGAGCACTTAAGTCCTAAAACCATGTACTGTATTCAAGCTGAGACTGTCATGCCCCTCTCAGTCCTTAAAAGCTCCAGGAGTCCCAAATCCTGCATCAGCACCTTGTAATAACCTTGAAAGCTACACAACCCTCTACACTGGATCTCTACAACAGCAGAGACATTTGAGTTGCCCACCAGTGTCCATCATGCAGTGCTGCCTTTATGTTTGTCCACACAGTCTACAGGGAGCAACAACAGGTTAGGGGAGGGACAAACCTGCAAACTACACAAAAACCCCTCGTGTCCACCTGATAGCCAGGGATTGCTCATTTGGGACATGGTTCCTTCGGGAGCTGCTCAGTTCCGGGTCTCAACTAAAGATGACATTTTAGTTCTGGCTATATTTAGTTCGAGGTTTGAGACAGGATGTGGTTTATTGGTATGTTAGATCTGGACTTTGCAACACCAAATGACTTAATCCATCTATGGGCATCATTAGTGTCCTTCTGTAACACCAACCGAAAATTTCTACGAAATGTTTAATATATGTGAAATGATTAATATATGAAAAATAAATCTATTGCAAAGCAGCTGATTGGTGGTAGTCATCTTTACAAGCTTTGTCTGTCTAACAGAGTCTTAAGAGGGTGCAGGGAGGTGGTGGCGCAATGTTTAAGGTGTTGCACTGCTGATACAGTAGGTTTAATTCCCAGCACCAGTCACTACTGGCCCAAATCCTTAAACCAGGTCACTAAATTCAGTCCTGGAGTGTCCTGCAGAGTTTATTTCCAACCCTGAACTAAGCTAATCAGGGTCTTGCTAGCTAGAAGTAGTATTTTGAGCTAAACTCCAGGACCGAGTCTGGCGATCCATCCTAAACCTCAACTGCTAAGCTGGATAAATATTATGAGATAAATGTAAGTCCAGAATCAACAATGTTAAGAGTTTTTTTTTCAGGATTAGCAGTGGTTAGAAGAAGAACAGCAGATGAACTAAAGAGGGGGTTTATCAAAGTCCAAGCCTAAACTGGATAAAGCTATTATGGCTGATCAGATACACAAACATCGCTCAGGAACCAAGAGAAAGAAAAACTAGCAATTTTCCAACAAGAAGTCAAAAGAAACCTCAATGAATAAAGGATTTATTGGTCACTCGAGTACAGTGGTGATTCCAGGATCCAGAGGCTGCTGGTGCTGTGATCGTGATACCAGCATCGACATTGATTTGGTCATTTGGCTCAAACAAATACCAAAATAATTAAGCAAGTCCTTATTACCATAGTATATACAGTACATGTGATCCACGTAACAAGTCATTTTTTTTTATACAAAAACACTTTTACAAACCAAAATGCTGGACAGGAAGGGCAACTTTGGTGAGAAGTTCATCCGGGGGGGGTGGGGGGGGGGGGGAAATCATTTATCCTATAAGTGTCCATGTGCTGTTTTTATTCAACTCTGTAGTCAAAACTGCTTCGAAAAATCCAACAGACTTCATTTTAGTAAAAAAAAAAAAATAATAATAATTACAGTATCCTAAAATAGACATTCCAGTGTTTTGTTCGCATGTAATTCACTGTGCAACGGCAGTCCCAGCCTCACTGGTGTCCTGTAAGACTTTGTCGTCCTCATCATCATCATCATCATCATCAATACAATTAATAATTTCACATTCCAAAAAAAAAAAAAAAAAAAAAAAAAAAAAAAAAAAAAAAAAATCAGCAGTTCTTGATCAACAATCTCTATAGAAAAATCACAGTGCTACAGACGAAGCTGTTATAAGATGATCACAGGGCTCGTTATAACATTTTCACCAAAAGCCATACACCTTTTTAAGGATTTTAAAACTTAGCCAATGTGTAAAGTCTCTTAGTTAAGCAGATGGTTGGACAAAGTAGAGAAAAAAAGAATCAAGGACCCGATCTCTGACCGTAAACACTTTTCGTACCTAGTTTATAACATTTTTGGGGGTGGGGGTGGGGATCCGTTATAAGTTCTAACACGTATAACGGAAGACAAAACCGCCAAGCTTAAGGTCTGATGTGTGTAGCCCTTTTACACAGAATTACAAACGCACACTGTGAACATCATTCAAACTTAGATTTAAAGAAAAAAACAACAATAAGGAACGACTGCGTAAAAAAAGTCAAGAAATCTTCAAACTGAGAGGAAGAAAAGGGGCAATTTTTTTTTTTTTTTTTAGGGATAAGAAAATGGAAGATTCCAAATACCTGCATCAACACAGTCCGTTTGGTGTAAAGGAACGCGGAAATTCAACACGGATCGCATTTCGTTCTGCTGATACAAATTCTAAAACATCAGACTTGTGATAAAGAAGTAAAAGAAGTAGTAGTTGTATTTATATAGCGCCTTTCCGAGGCTTTAACAAGATGGCTGTAGGTACTTCGCCAACAGTTTCTAGCTTTTAAATACTGTGTTTATTACCTGTTTTCAGGTAACCCAGTAAAACATTTTCAGGCTTCCGGTAAATTTAATGTAGTTTTATAGAATTTTAGCGCAGAATTTATTACTCTTGTTTAATAGCCTAAATAAGCTGGTGCAAACTTAAAGCTCCAACAAATACGTTCTTCTATTTTTAGAAGCATTTCAATTCATATTTAATTCAATTCGATTGGTCCGTTCTTTCTGGTTAAATAGTTAACTGGATAATAACAAGGACTATTTTTTGTGAAAAGTCTGGAAGCAGAGTGCAGCTATAGCTTGTAAACATTAAGAGATGATAACAGCGAAGAAGCATGCCGGCCTCTCGACACTTTGCACCTCCTCCACGGGGTGTGTTGAAAAAGGAAACAGGAGCAGCAGCAAACCCGGGTGAACATGACGATGAAGAGGATGTAATACTGACTGCAGCGTTTTACCAAAGGGTTAAAAAGTGTAAATGTTACAGACAGCAGGGTAAAGCACCGTGCTGCCAATTTCAGTAGAGAAAAGTAGATACTGAGCGAGTTATGGAGGGGAAGTCAGTATGTAACATGGCAAATTTCACTTCCTCAGGGAACTAACATATTTTAGGTAATAAATAAAAAAAAAAAAAAAAAAAAAAAAAAGGTACGATTTGCTTTACACACTTGCGTCTGCGAACTGTAGGGGGAAAAACCTGCAGTAGAATATCTCTCTTTTTTTTTTAAATCATGATGTAGAACTGTATGCTGAGGATTTTTATATATATATATATATCTATATAGATATAGATATGATATATATATATATATATATATATATATATATATATATATATATATATATATTATCTATATAGAATAATATATATCTATATATATATTATATATATATATAGCTATATCTATAGATAGATATAGATATATATATATATATATATATATCTATATCTATATATATCTATATATATCTATATATATTCTAGATATATATATCTCTATATATATATAGATATATATATAGATATATAGATATAGATATATATATATCTATCTATATAGATATATCTATATATCTATATATATATCTATATATATATATAGTATATAGTATAGATATATCTATATCTATATATATTCTATATATATATATATATAGATATATATATATCTATATATATAGATATATCTATAGTGATATAGAGATATAGAGATATATATATATATCTATATTATATAATGGAATGTGCACGAGTGGTAGTGTAAAAACCATGATCGGCTACGCACTGGCCAATTTTCGATAAAACTAAACGATCATTTTTGTTTATACGTCTTTTCATATTAAATTACATAGCAAAGTCAACTAAACATAAATTAAAAAAAAAAAAAAAAAAAAATACACAACATGACAAGACCAGCAGCAATACCTTAAAATACGGCAGGAACGCCGGAATGTTTCGTAATTCTTCAATGTTTTGTCATAGAACTATAACTGGATTGAAGTCCTAAAATTGGGTTGTGCTAAGGAAAAAGGAGAGGCAGCTTATTTTAGGAAAAGAACTCCTTTTCCAGTTCAAAGACAGACGGGCGACTTGGTGTGCTCTGGATTCGGCAAAGCGGAACGGTGCAGTCGCGTTTCTGTCCCTCGGTGTCCACGTCTAATAGAGAGCAGCCCATTTTGACCTCAGAGGACAACACGATGCCTAGGTTCTGCGCACTCTTCTCTCCAGAGCAGTGACCTAGAGAGTAGCTCTTATTTCTGCTCCTCAGAAGACCCCAGCAGTGAGGTTTGGATCTCAGAGACAGCGGTCTGGGCCTGGAGTCTGAAGCAGTCGGCTTTTCCTGGCTGCTCTCTCGATCAGGTTTCTTCCTCTGGGAGGACGTCGCTACAGGGACATCAGCAGCATTAGACATGGAACAGTTGGCGCCAACTGCTGAAAAAAAAATAACACACACATACGCAAAATTAAAGCCTAATTAAAGCATAAGGCGTAACTAGACTATATCCCCTCGTTAAAATACACTTTACAGCCAAAATAAATAAATGACACACAGCTAGCGAATGGGATATCTGAAGACTACAACGGACAATCAGGACTACTGAAAGGTTTATTGGTGTCTCCTTCCCAACAAGACTAAACCTTTACAAATCCAGAGTAAGGAAAAGAGCCAAGAAAAATCACTCTGCACCCCTAAAACCCAGACACTTTCTCTTTAAATGGGCACCAAGTAACAAAAAAGCCAGACACAAGAACAGAGTGGGCTTCGACTAGAAGGTTTTATAGCACTAACCCTATAATTTATGATTTTAAAAATAATTTTAGTGCAATAGGGACTGTACAGGGTGTCCCTAAAGTCTGGACACACAGGAAATCTAACTATATATTTTTTTTCCTCCTTTGTTGAAATAAGAACGTGATAGAAATAAGAAATATGCTGAAGAAGAAGGTGCACTCAAGGAAAATCACAGATGGAACACACTCGATTGAACACACAGAATAAATATGCTAAAATTGGATATATTGGATTTATTACTTCCAGTTCACGTTGCACCTTTGCATTATATTATCATATTAAAGACATTATTTAATATTCCAATAAAAAAAACAAAAAAAAACCGTTGGTAATAAATTACATTGCCTGTGTGTCCACACTTTAGGGACATCCTGTAGTTTAAACTGTAGTTTTGTATCTGACCATTTGACTAAATGTAATGTTTTATATAAGTCTCTGTTTTTAATGATGTCCAGGCATAATCTGTCTTTTCCATGGTCTTTTTTCATAGTAACGAGCATGTTCTAATGTACCTGTACTGAATATGGTTACGCATAGCTCTGGTCAAAGGTATTGGAAGCCAATTTGACATTACAGTTTACACAAAACTTTTCTATTTCCTTTTTTTACTCAAAATAATCCCACACCTTGCTCGTCTTTTACGTTGAGGATTTTTGAGGTGATGTAATTCTGAAGGTGATGTAAAGATTTTACAGGTATATATTAAATGAGACATTCTGACAATGTCTACGAGAAATGCGTTTGATGCATCTTATATTACTCACCATTTTGACAGACAGCAGGACTTGATTTTTTTCTCCTGAGCCGCGACCCAGAGTTGGTGCCATGTCCTGGAACCACAGGAGGGCATGGATTATCAGTTCTGCCCACATTTCTGCTGCTCTGGCTGATACTGTAGAATCCCGTGCCATTGAGTGGTGCTTCCGTTACAGGGCAGTGCTCTGAACCCTCAGAGTCTGGGTGGAGGAGACACTTGGTGGATTTGCACTCTGAGATTGAAGACATGGCCAGCAGGTTTTCGTCTCTGCGTGGGCTGGAACTGCGACGGAAACGGGTGGCACGCTGAAACAGGCCTTCCCGCTTTTTCTTGTCCTCTCGAGGCTCCACCTCATCGATAGGTGTGGCCCTTTGGGCATCCCGCAGGTCCATGCCCAGAGCCACAGAGGCTAGGAGTGAGGCGCAGCCATACAGCACGGAGTCTGTTCGGCGCCGCCCACCTGCACGCTTCAGACTGTTGGTTGGTGTGTGTTGTGGCGTCGTGCTTGTTGAGCTGGTGGATGTGGCTGGCTCCTCTTGGCTCTCTGTCCCACCCCCTACACCGACCCCAGATTCCTCTCTCTGCTCATCCTTCCACAGAGGTAGATCAATATAGACCTGATTGGGGAACTTGAGTTGCTTTGGTTTGCTGTCTGAACCGTGGAGAGAGCTTGTTTCGTCTTTCACCGTTCCTACACAAGAAGGTTCAATTGTGTGTGTTACTGCTAATTAACATAAAATGATTAATAAAAATGGATAAACGTGCATTGTTTCCTGCTTACCCTGTTCAGCAAATAACGCAGCCAGTGGAACAGATTTCTGGGATTTGAGCAGAGCAGTGGACCAGGGATTATTCCCATCCGAGAGTGGACGAACTCTGAAAGCCAGGTAATCATGTCAACAATGCACAAGCTTGAGTTCTTAACAAAAGTACAGCAGCCGTAATCATAACTAGTTCTTCTAAAGAGGAACCAGAACATTTAAAAAGATATCTGCATAGTAAAGCTAACAAGACCCAAAAGTGCTTCAGAGGACATTAAAAAAGGTCGGAGGTGAATCTAAAAATGAAAGGGCAGGCAATCTTTTAGGAATGCTTTTAGCAAGACAATTTACACATTATATTTTAACAAGATGTCAGCATTTGTTACATACTTAATCTCCATTTTCGTATAATTCATGGTTTTTTTTATTCATATAAATATGTTGTTCAGTCTGCATCAAAAACCATGAAATGAGTGACCAACCTTTCAGCGCTGTTCCCTCTCTCTTTAGTCTGTATGGAGCTCGGACCCCACGTGCGAACCTTTTTCTTTATGCCCTTTTTGGCATCTTCAAACTCCTCTGGTTTATAATTAGTGCTCCTTCCCCAGGTTCTGTTACTTTCATCCAGAGTTACTGCAGTGGAGACAAGAGTGTCTATTATTACCAAGATTCTCAATTACAGTGGAAAACATCGCAAAATCAGACAGGTTTGCATTTGTACTTTCATTTTATAAATAAATGACTTGCACTGTGTGTGGAACCATATGGTATTCACTATTAAAGTACAAGATTTATACACATTTATACACAGTGTACACATGATGTACAATTGCAGCCAGGGGTGCTGTTAAAAAGGGGAAGGTTAGGAGGATTCTAAGGGCCCCACACACTATGGAGGGGCCCCAGAGATCTGTTTTATTAGTAGCAACGGTAGAATCGGAACGGGAGGCGGCCCAACCTTAAGACCCAAAATTTCTAGCGTGCCCCTGCTTGCAGCTATGAAGTACCCATAATGCACTCCACCGTTTAGATTGCACAAATGTCTTGACGTCAGAATAAAAATCCCCACAAATACTCAAAAACATGCTACATCCAAATAATTACCCATGTTAAAATTTGTAAAGTTTCCTCACACAGTCATTAGTAAAAAGGGTAACGGTTCCACCACAGTGTCTGATTCTCAGACTGATTAGAGGCAAAAGACAGAATCTTACTTTGTGTAATTAATTCGCATTGTCAGCATAATTCTGCAAAATACCCAATAACATATTAGTTTTGCTCTGGTTGAACCTAATATGTTATGAAACTGATTACAAAAAGCAAGATAATGTCATTTGAACATCACCACACAGACACACACACACACTTCGTCCGGCGAAATGTAAAGAGGAGCAGTGCAGACTTTAAAATGAAACCCCGCTGTAAGTGTTGATTGGTTGAAAATAACAGATTGACCGCAGCACAGGTACAGAAGCAGAGCCCTTTGTGATGAGAGAAACTTAAGAAGAGGCTTAGCATCACGTTGTTCTTGCCTTTCCTTCCTGTACAAGGTTTACACTCGTTCGTGATATCCACATCTTGGTGATACACATATATACTGTTCCTTTGTGTGGACTCACTGGAACAGCTCACTAAGGGAAAAACAGTGTGAAAGAGTGTGTGTTTGTAAGCTGAACACAGTTAGTGTTTTGTGTTTGATGTTTCTGGTTTGCATCAAATAGTAATTATAATTCTTTTGGACAACGATCTCTAAAGTCTGAAATTATTTTAATAAATTTTGAATGGAGCTTGTACAATTATCACATTCCTACTGAATATGTAGTACAAAGTTTTTGCTGTAAAATAGACATGATGGCTTATTGTCTAAGAAGATTTTCTTATTGACTTTAGTCTATTAAAACAACATCCACATTCATGTACAGTAAATTACTTTTCTAACTGCTGACACTAGGTGGTGATGTAACAGTATATATATATATCTATATATATATATATCTATATAATATCTATATATATATATAGATATATCTATATATAGATATCTATCTATATAATAGATATCTATAGAGATATCTATATATATATATATATATATCTATATATATATATAGATATATATATATATATATCTATATACTATCATCTATTATAGCTATCTATCTATATCTATCTATATATATAGATAGATAGATAGATAGATAGATAGATATATATATATATATATAGAGAGAGAGAGAGAAGAGAGAGAGAGAGAGAGAGAGAGAGAGAGAGAGAGAGAGACACACAATATCCCATTTTTCCTAATACTTTTTTCCTAATACATTTCCAGACACCCTTATCGAGAGTGACTTATACAATTAATACAACTATACAACTGAGCAATTGAGTGTTAAGGGCCCTGCTCAGAGGCCCAGCAGTGTTAGTTTGCTGGAGCTGGGAATGAAACCTTCCGCCTACAGCGTTGGGATTAGCAGTCCAACACCTTAACCACTACTCACCAAATGTTGTGTAACCCTACTTTGAAGTATTTTCTTTAATTTTATATATATATGTGTAAGTGTAAGCAGTCTCAGATAAAGAATTTAATTCGGGATTAGCTACTACTCTATCCTAATCCTATCCTACCATATCCACAAGTTGTACAGTGTGTGTTTGTGCGTGAAACAGTACATACACTGGATGGCCCGGAGGCGCGGAATGAGTGTGGGGCTGCTGGGAGGGCTGGAACTGGTGCTATTCAGGCTTCTTCTCTTCTCCATTGAAGGTGAAGCCTGCACTGTAATCTTATGTTGGAAATCTGACACACAAACATAAACACAAAAAAAAATACACATTAAGATTTAAAATCTAGCAACAAATCTTTCTGAAACAGAGAATAAACACCATCAAAGGGGAGCACCTGAGGGCAGGCTGATGCGGTTGCCATCTTTTAGCTTGAGGCGACTGCGCTTAAACTTGCCCTTTCTCTTCTTGACGTTAGGCTTGTCCTTGTTCAGCTGAAAGATGAGGATGTTGAGCTCGCGCTCCAGCACATTGATTTCTCTCTCAGCCAGCTGTTGTTCTCTTCTTTTTAGTACTTCCTCGTGGGATTTCTGTTGCAGTGTTGCCCGCATCAGCTCTTCCTCACGAGAACGCAGCTCCTAAAGCAAAACAAAGAAAATATCAACAACTTGCTACCTGTGGTGGAGTAAAAGCATCAAGAACCATACATATTATGCATATTTTTTGAAACCAGCGTCTGGGCATGAGATCATCCACTAGGCAGACATGCTTATCCAGAGCAACTTACAGTTATCTTATTTATGCAACTTAGCAACTGAGGGTTTTAAAGTCTTGCTTTAAAGTGGCAGCTTGGTGGCCCTAGGATTTGAACTCACAACCAGTTCGATCAGCAGCCTAATACCTTAACCATTGGCTACTGCTAGCATTAAAACTAGCAGCATCTCTTAAAAAGTCTGAAACTGTAAATTAAAATGTATACCGTAACCCGACACCTCATTTACTTAATTAAACGCAAATAATGAACCAACCTTCTCTTTTGTTCGCAGCTCATCAAACATCTCCTGAATCTCCACCCTCCAGTCCTCCTGCATGGAATGAAAGGAGTCCTGTGGCATGGTGGCCATCACAGCCTCCTCTATGGCGGTCAACTGCTCTAGGATAGTGGCAAACATTGGACGGATGTGGGGATCTTGCTCCCAGCATTCTAAAAGAATAAACATTATGCATTAAATATGTATGATATTCGGCCTTTTTTTTTTTTAAACCTTAATCCTGGAAAGTGTTTTATTTATTTTGGCAGTAGGGGGCATGGTTGATCCCTGGCTGCAGGGGAAAGAAAGGAAAAGGAATCGAAAGGTAAAGTGTGATGATATTCACTGACTCGCACACACATTTGGCCTGGGTTCAAGCCCCACCTCCGGCAAGTCAAAACCACTGTTGGGTCCTTGAGCAAGACCCTTAACCCCCTCCTGCTCCAGGGGCGCTGTATCATAGCTGACCCTGTGCTCTGACCCCCAACTTACTAAGATGGGATATGCGAAAAATGCATTTCATTGACTCTGTAACACGTATCCTTGCACAATGACAATGAATTGAATATACTTATACTTAAATCTCCTATTTACACACACACAAACATATATTTTAGTCAAAGTTTAAAGTTGCCTAAAACCTTTTATCAAAGTTGTTACTAAAACCAAAACAATACCTGTTTTTTTTCTTAGGACAACTTACATTTTTTGACTACTAGAAGAAATTTGTGGGTATGTTTATAGGAATGAGTCTCTATAGCCACCTTTATTTCTATAGCAGCCTTTATTTCAAAACAGCTTTACAAAATCAAATCAAATAAGACAATATTAAAACTCAATAAAACATTTGGCTCAATTAGTATCTGTAGATTAAGAGACCCACAATACTATGGCTGAATAACTAACAACACATACCTTCCATGAGCTTAGCAAAAGGTTCGGGGCAGGTGGATGGGATGGGGAGGGTTAGCTTGTTGACAGCCACTCCATAGGCAACTGCCAACCCATCAATTCCACGGTACGGTACCTCTCCTGTCAGCAGCTCCCAGAGAAGAACCCCATAACTGGAAAGAGTTCATCATAAAGTTGATTTTTTTAAACCAAGGTCGGTTTATTTATTTCAAGGTCTGTTTATTTATTTTCCAAGGTCTGTTTTATTTAAGACTGTACAATATGCAAGAAATAAGAAAATTACACTGACCCCATCCCAACTCAAGCCTTTACCCCCAGACAAAGTATATATACACACACACATAATATATATATATATATATATAATATATATATATAATATATCTCTAAATTAAAGATATATATATATATATATATAGATATATATATATATATAGATATATATATATATATAGATATATATCTAATAATATATATATATATCTATATATATTTAATTTAGAGCCTCAGTATGTGTCAAATGACTTCTTCCTAAGGTCCTGTGTCTCATATCCTGACATGGTTACTAACTAAATAAATAAATAAAAACCTCCGGCTTTTTGTTTTACCTTTTTGTGTGTGTGTGTGTGTGTGTGTGTGTGTGTGTGTGTGTGTGTGTGTGTGTATATATATGTGTGTGTGTGTGTATGTATGTGGTGTATAGATATATATATATATATATATATATATATATATATATATATATATTAAAAAAAGGGAGAGGAATATATATATATATATATATATAATATATAATATACATGTATTTAACACACACATATATATACACACACCCCACATACATACATATATACCACACCACATACATACATATATATAGTGTACATATATCATATACACACACATACATACACATATATATACACATATAATACACATACATACACATATATATATACACAAATATATACACACACATACATACCCATATATATACACACATACATACTATATATATATACATATATATATATATAATATATATATATATATATCTATATATATATATATATATATATATATATATATATATATATATATATGTATATGTGTTATATAATTATATATAATATATATATATATATATATGTATGTATGTTGTGTGTGTGTGTATATATATATATATTATATATATATATATACACACACACACACACACACACACACACACACACACCACACACCACACACACACACACACACACACACACACACATATATATATATATGTATACACGTGTGTGTGTGTGTGTATATATACACCATATACATATATATTATATATATATATATATATACTATATTACACACACAAAATGTAAAACAATATATATATTTAATTTAGAGCCTCAGTATGTGTCCAAATGACTTCTTCCTAAGTACCTGTAGTTGTCGCTGACACATACGGTCATTGTCTCATATGCTGACATGGTAAATAAATAAATAACTAACTCCGGCTTTTGTTTTACAATTTTTACAATTTGAAGTATACAGCGAATTGCATGACGTATCGTATTTTAATATATCATAGTATATTATATTATTTTTCTTTCACTGTTGACTGTATACCCAATGCCATACTTTATAAAAGGAAAAGAGGACCTATGAGCGGTTGGTAGTTAGAGATTAGTCCACTAAAAACACACACACACACACACACTTTATATTAATATGTAAATAAGCTATTCAACTTCCTTCAATTTTATCCCATTTAATTATTTTGATGTTTATTTTGATTTTGTAATAGTTTTCGTGTTTGCTTCAGGCCTGTGCGTCCAGGCTTTGGCAAGAGAAATGCGCATTTTCGTCAATAAAGCACCCTTTAAATCGTGACGATGCAATCATGACGATGCAACTTTTACACCAGATCACATTATTCAATACTATTCAACTGTCCCATTGCTACTACACCATTGTGCTTCGACAAAACTCGGGACATCAGTTGTACTTCTTAAATTATTTTCTTTATTGTAGGGATACCCACTCACCTCCATACATCACTGCCCTTAGAGAAAAGGGAGGATTTGATGACCTCAGGAGCCATCCAGGAGTACGTGCCCGCAGCACTCATTTTGGTTGTTTTGTGCCACTCTCTTGCCAAGCCAAAGTCAGTAATCTTCAGTGTCTTTCTACCAATGTCGTTGTTCTCAATTCTTTCAAGTAATAAAACTGTAGGGGATAAAAAATAAGGGCAGATACGCAAATGATTAAAAAGGTGATAACATTTCACAAGTTTTGTTTAACAGAAGCCTAAAGTCATGTTTTATATAGTAACGTAATGAAATGAAGGAAAATTTGCATCGGTCATGTTGAAACTGACACATGACATAAAATGTCAAAAAATCAGATTATGTTTATTTTAAATAAATGTTAAAACGAGTGCAATTTATCTACAAGGAACAAAACACTATTCAAGGCACTTAAAAAGTGCTGCATCGGCTTCTTCCACCGTTTCCACATATGACGAATCTGCCCCATGCGACAGTATAACGTATGTTAATTGAATAAATACAAAATCCGGGCAGAAGTAGTAGGAACTTTTTGAGTATTAACGATCCGGACATACTACTCTTCGAACGTACTTCTTCTAACGTTTCACATACTATATAGTAAAGAAGTATGCAATTTACGACAGAGCCAGACCTCAGGTAGCCTTCATGCTAAAATTTTTAGAACAGGAATATAAAATATTCTCTAAAATATACTTTTAGTATCAGTCAATGATAAGGCATTAGACTACTCATACCAACTAAGTAATTATGCAAAAAAAAGTTTGAGACATCAGTCAGTATAAATACCGGGGCTGTGATCGGTACAGTTGTAAAGTAAAGTCATGATCCGGATCGGTCATGCTTTTCTATACCTCTTAGTCTTTAACAACAGGAACAACAAGAACACTGATTATTTGGTTTTAGACAGGTTTCTGCAGCCTACAGTCTAATACTACGATTGTTTCCACATCATAATGAATCACGCAATATCGGAGATATTTACAGTAAGCAAACATACCAGGATTATCTACACCTAAGCACAATGTCCTTAAACACCTGGATTTTAGGATTAATACTGTAGATACTAGATTAGCAAGGTGAAGACTATCTCTAAAAATTATTCATTATGGATTTGGTCTGGAATTTGAGCTGTTTGTAATGTAGTTTTAGAAATATCTGCTGTTTTCATACAAACAAAAAAACTGGTGACAACAAGGACGTGATACAAATACAACTAGTGTACGGCATCTGCTTTACTGGTTAGCGACTAAAATAATTTATCTTTCATGTTGGAGTCCCCCTTTAATACCTCATGTGGATAAATTATTTATTATGGTTGGAATAACCTGAAGAACGTATAGACAATTTAGCCATAGTCGTTTAGAGATGGGAGTGGTGGCAAATTCCTCTATACCCATCAAGAAACATTAGGCAACTCTCAGTGGAATATGTAGCCAAGGAACACTTCCCTCAGGGTGTCAAACTGCCCTAGGACCTAGTTCATAAAAACTACATAAACAAACATACTCCATTAATTAAGTACAGCTACGGCACATGAGTAATGAGTCATTTATTAGTCGCTAATGCCTTTTTGATAAAGATTATATCAAACACCTCAGTCAGTTACTCCAGATAAGAACGTCCGCTGTAACCGGTACCATGGATGGCACTTTACATTGGAGGCTTAAGTAAAGACAAACCATAAGCGCTACTACAGCGTTCTATTGAACTTTAAACAAATGTTCTGTTTTTTGCCGAGCAAACGTGATTAGGTTTTTGCTATCAATGTCATTGTTCTCAATTTTCTTTAAACTCATTAAAACGGTAAGAGGAACAAAAGAAGGCAGACGAACAATGGTGCTTTAAGTCTATTAGGTTTTATAGCAGTTATGTGTAAAATGATTCTATGGCTTTAATATCTAGTAGCAAATATGGTCAATTTTATGTAGAAAAAATAAATAAATAAATAATATAAAAAAAAATATATATATATATTATACACATTATATATATATTATTTATTTATGGCTGACTGAAAAGTCATATACAAAAGTCAGCCATATATAGTATATATATATATATATATATATATATATATATATATATATATAATATATAGATAGACATAGATATATAGATATATATATATATAGATAGAGAGATATATATATCTATATCTATATATATATCTCTATAATATATATATAGATATATAGATATAATAGATATATATAGATATATATAGATATATATAGATATCTCAAAAAGTAGAGAGTGCTAAGTGCCTAGCATTTGTGATGAAGCCCCGGCCCTTTTAAAAGCCTTCTGTCTGAGAAGTTACCGAAGGATCTTTTAAGCAAGCCACTACAACGTTCCCCAGGTGAAGAATATATACAAATGCCCCATGGGTCTCGATTATACAAATATAATATACCCAAAATAGGCATATATCATTTAATCATAAGACAATTCATTTGTCTACAATAGTTTAAATTTAATAAGTGGTGATAAGTCAGTGAGGCCAGATTACAGCTTTCACCGCAGTCTGGTGCAGAAAACACTAACATTTGACTGGCATCCGCCACCCACCCTTAACCGGTACCCTGTCATCACAGTTAAACTGCTTAAAATGAAAAAGAAACTGGCTAAAATAAAAAAAAACTCATCGTAAAGGGAGAAAGTGTTTTGCTTCTGGAGACCAAATCATTCAACCCTTAAAAAAGGTCCAAACTGTTATATAAACTAAACACCAGCATACTGGGACCTTCCTTTCAGACGTAATGAGTATAATAAGATGTATAACGAGACTATTTTAAAGTGGTTTAGGTGGTTTGTATTACCGAATCATTGCTGTAGCTCTAAAAATACAGAAAGTATAAATTCGTTGCGGAACCCTTACACATTTTGTACTTCACACAACTGCAGCCCGAGAGCAGCAAAACACCCCAAACAGACTAAACTTGTAATTAGGCTCATTGCCACAACCCTGTTCCAAACCAGCAGTTATCACAAATGCAGCAAAAACACTGTTATTCTTTTCCTCAAAACAGTCATTATGCATCCAGTTTAAAACCCCACATTTACCTAAATTGGTCACACAAATACAGACATAGAAAATTTCATGACTGTCAAACTCATATAAAACAATTTAAACATATAACAATACAATAGCGTTATTACTGTCTAGTGCTTTTAAAAGCCGTTCAGTATTTTAATCCAATTTAACACAATTTAACACAAAGGGTCTCCGGAAACATGAAGTCTGAAACAGATCACAGGAGTTGGGAGAAACCTGAGGGAAAATCCTGCAAAAATTCAGGGCGAACAGATAGTATTTATATTCCAAGGTATGATAAAGTTTTTTTTTCCGTCTCCGGATCAGCGTACACTACTTTTTTTGAGATATACGTATAGGTAAAATCATGGCAAATAAAATTAATTTACATAATTCGGATGAAGTTTTGTTGCAATTTTCATTTTTTATATAAGTAAAATCATTAATAAGCTGATAAAATGCATTATGGACTAAACAAACAGTCCTTTTTTTTAAAGTCTTAAGTAATTGTGCATCGTATATATTCTATAACTATAACATTTTCCATGCTTTATTTACTTGCAATTCTGCATGTATACACGTACACATGCATAAGCACTTTATAAGTATTCATCGACGACGGCACACCCCGAGCTTAGAAAAAGATAAGTAATGTTCCATTAAGTTTACATAACTAATACACTTTCATCGAACAATACAGCCCTTTTGCCTCTCAGAGAAGCTTTGCATTCTTGAGATTCTTCCACACTTTTATATCATGTAGATGAAACTTGGTGTTAAATGTGTGCGCTCGGGCTTTGGCACCGGGCCAGGTTTCAGTACGACTGCTGTCTGCAGTTCTGCGTTACACATGCTCCTCGACGCAGAAAGCAGCTGCCATTGAAGAGATTAAATATAATGGAAAATAAGCCTTTCAGCCCGAGGAGTCGGCCATTCTTGGGACGGCGGTCACCTAGCAACCGCTGCTTGTCCACTCCATTGTACCGACTTGTGTTAAGCTTTTGCCCCCTCATTAGAAACATTCCTTCGAGTGATGTATTAAAAGATTAGGGCACACAAACACTTTTACTGACTTTTCCCTGGGTCATAGGGATAAGCACAGATTTCCACAAAATCATGCGGCCACAGATCAACCTGCGTCCTTGATAATGTTTTACGTTTTCAGACTGGTATGTCCAGTGCTGTGAGAAAAGCCATGCGTTCCTGAGAAACAATGTATGGTTCACCTTCGCCATAGTAAACAATGGCATAGCTGAATGACCAGTGGGCTGACTTATTCCCCGTGCTCCTCCTTGGAAGGAGAGCTGAAAACATGGCCTGACAGAAAAGCTCCGGGGGCTCAGTGGGTGGTGGCGTGAGTGCAGACCTGTTCAAACACACACTACTTTTCAATTAAGGTCAGCAAGCTTCTAGTGTTGTTCATCACAAACCCGTGGAAGGACAAACAAACTGGACTGGGTTAACAGTAGGTGCTACACGGGAAAATGGGGGTCGACATTGCTGTGCTGCACAGCTGTGTGAAGGTTTAGTAAGAAGGTTATAAACCAGTGCATCGGGCCAAAACGAGGGTTACTTCTTAGATACGTTACAAACAAACTCCTTGTTCAAGTATTCGGGAACCTTATTATAAACTCCACTCAACGTTTTAGCTACAAAGCAAACGTTTTAATATCTAAGGTACACAAAATAATGGGCTACTTCTGCTGGCTTAAAAGGTTTCCTCAGGGTTTCCCACTTCAATGCAGAACAGTCAATGTATTTCATCTGCCCTTTTTAGGGTTGGAGGATTAGCAGCATTGTTGAAATCGCAGCTTTAGGAGCGCTGGGAATCCCGAGAATTCTGCAATTCAGACTCCTTATAAAAAAAAAAAAGCAGCTCAAAGCAAAACACCGAGATGTTACATTATATTTACACAACAACACTTCACCCGACATCGGAGGCAATGTGGCGGAAATTAGACGCTGTTGGTGTGTAAGTAAAGCCGAATCTGTCATGTGGGCCATCACACATACTGAAGCAGGTGTTTATGCGGGAGGTCTGTGTTTAGTGTGAAATTCGCAGAACATATTTCACATATTTTCTATTTCGGTGGTAAAGCGAGCGATCAAAGCGATTTCCACCAATAACTTTTTCTCCCGAAACAATGAGAAACACTAGCGATTAACTAAAAAAATTTAGGCATTAAATAATTGGACAACATTCCTGATCTCAGCTAAGAAGGTCAAACCTCCTTGTTTATGATTTAAAAGCTTTAATCTATCTTATTTATTAACTTTCTTCGGCTGACAGCTTTGGTTCTACCCGGTAAATCTGTGCCAAAGGTAAACAAAATTCATTTCCAAAACAGGTCTTTATGAAACATTGATTGGACTAAGTATGCAGGTATATCCTCATTCCTGTGTTCGAGAAATAACACAGATTTTTGCTAAAATCACAAGGATGCTGGGGAAGCAGTGATGTGGTGACGCCACAGATTTATTTACCATTGATTTCTAAGCCATAAAACAATGATTTATAGTGAATGTAAATGCCCCTGTTATGATTAAGGTGAGAAATAATCTGTAATATAATATAATTCTTTCGGACATGGTGATCTTTTTATCTATTTGTTGCAGCCCCGGTAGTTTAGAGGCAATCCATCATCTCTGAGGAGACCAGCTGTTCAAACTCTTACCTCATTTCACATCCTTATAAGACTGGGACAAACCAACAAGCAACTACTAACCAGAAGCACAAACAAGCAGTCGGCTGGAGACGAGACTTTTCCAAAGCCGTAACACTGTTAAAGTTATAACTGTTCAAAAGGTGAATTATAGCAAACTCAATACTATTATAGTAATTATGGCAGAAGTTTCTTCGTTTTTTTTTAAACAAATGATCATATTTACACTATTTGCTGAAGAAAATGAAAACATTTGAAGTTCTATTTTTGGGCCCTAAGTGAATCTTCATATAGCTGCCCTACATCGCTCTTTTGAGAGCAATGGCACAAACCCTGCAAAGACTTCCCACAATGTGCACCCCTATTATAGAATATTTGGGCTGGGTTATATGACCTGAAGTCAAATCCTCGATTTATTGAAATTTCTGCCTCGATTACGATTAATGAACGATTTTTTTTTGCCCCCATATTTTTTATTTTTTTATTTTGCCCTTATAGTTTGCTGCCTTTTTTCTTGGTAGTAGCTCCTCCTGTTGCTCAGTTGACTCTGGGTGGATGGATTGGATGGAGTCACATGGCTTTACATGCAGTAGTATACGGGAATATTATGTTACTTAGAGGTTCTATATTCAGGCTTGATATAATCATCCAGCCATATATAACAGACTACTAATTACACTATCATTACATTTTAAGAAGCTTATAAACTAGACTAAGAAGCATAGGCCAGATCTACCTAGTGGACATGCATATGTTAGCTTTTCAGTGAATAGCAGACTAACTTTTCACTAAGAATATTTTTCTGCCAAACCGCAAGAACAACCACATGTTTACAGCGTTTACACTATGCACAAATCTGCTAACTAGTTTTTTTTATACTAATTTGTAGATGAAAAAGTTCCTGGCCGGTCCCGTGGTGTAGTGGATTAAGGCACCAGCACCCACATGCGCAGTTGTGCTTTGGCGACCCGGGTTCGATTCTGGTCCCACCCACATCTCTCTCCTTCTTTCTCACCCATTTCATCTCTCTGTCATTTATATATATATATATATATAAAAAAGATACAAGGTTTCTGTGTGTTGGTCCGAGACCAGACATCATAAGAGCTTAAGTCCATACGTAAAGATCACATACCATTCATTCTCGCGAGAACTTTCCTCACAAAACTACTAAATCTGGAAAAAAAAAAACGCCCCAGTTTAACGTTTTAATTTGGTGTTTTAGTGCTTGATACACACTGTATCAAATTCCTATTCCTTTTTCATAAGTCAGGCACTTCAGGTGGTGTAACTAACTCTGGTCCGGTCACATGGACAAAAAGGTTTCTAATCTCCAATCTACTCTATCTGCGTTCTGAGACCATGAAGTGAAGTTGACTTGGGAACAGGGCCAAAGGGGTTATTAATCTAGGAAGTCATATGACAAACCTGTCCTTCTCGAAACCTTTATTCATTCATTTGGAACCATACAAGTTCAGACGCTGAATATAAAAACATCCTGAAAAGCCCCAACTTCTTAGAGTCAAGGTCATTTGGGGAAAGTGTTTTTTTTTTTTTTAAATAATTCATAATTAATGATTAACACAGTAATTGCGAAAGGCAACGACTGTGTGTGACAACCTTGGAGTGGAGTAAGTGATGCAGGAAAACAAACCGCAGTAGCCTTAGGAGAGAAGATAAGGGGACTTTGTGTCTTAATGGCACTATACAGGGTTGGGCAATATGATGAAAGAATAATGCTGTTGTGACACTGAGATATGGTTTGCATCATATTTGGATGTACATTTCATTACTTTTTGGTAGATAATTTCTTAAATACTTCAGTGTTTTGCAAATGTAAATATTGTGTATTGTAAAACTTCCTGGTGATTTAGTGATTCTCTTACTGTTGCTGGACTTGAGGTCGCGGTGGATGATGGGTACAGCGGCTTCCTCGTGCAGATAATGCATGCCCTTGGCTATCTGCACGGCCCAGTTGACTAGGATGTGGGGCGGAATGCGTCTGCCCGTGAGGGCACGGTTCAGCGTGCCACCTTGCGCGTACTCCATCACCAGGCACAGGTTGGGCTCCTCCAGACACACGCCCTCCAGCCGGATGATGTTGGGGTGGCGTAGCATGGCGAACAGCTTGGCCTCCTGCTTGACGCTCTCCGCGGTGGCGGTGATGTCCTCGTCCGGGTCTTGGCGCGCCGCCTTGACGGCCACCTCTTGCTCGCGCCATGTGCCACGGTAGACTTTACCAAAGCCGCCGACGCCGATGATCTCCTCGAGCACAAGCGCGCTGAATGGGATGTTTAATGGATCCTGCGAAACTGATGCCGCCGATGCTAATGGTGAGGGCACCGCCGGTTGGTAGGTGACGTAGTTGGATGGGAAAATGCCCACGCGGTGGTTAAGTTTGCCGGTCCACCATCCTTCATCTCCGGACACCGCCGCGTCTTTGGACAGCACCTCGACCACGTCACCTCGCCGCAGGCTGAGCTCGTCCTCGCCGCTTGCCTCATAGTCGTACGCTGCAGTCCACAACGAACGTGTGCGCGCTGGCGCCGAGTGCGCGCGACAGTTCCCGGCCGCCACAGAGGAGGATGAGGAGGAAGAAGTGGAGCTCTCCGGCAAGCCATGCTCCGCTAATCGCCCCTCACCGTTCGGGAAAACGGCCCGGGGAACATCCATGACTCGGCGCCTGCGGCGGCACCATAAGGTGCACTTATGTCCGAGCGGAGAAAGAACTTAAAGCGAGGTCGCGTTACCTCTCCTGACATGCAACCATAACCGCCGGGACAACGGACGCGTTCTTCATGACTCGGTGCACCAGTATCCGTTAAGGGGTTCCTGTGCACTGCCTGCTCTCCACCTACACCAGCTAAACCAAAGACTATAAACTGCCCCGAACTTCAGCAATGTCTTATTTTTCCACTATATTTATACAAAAACACGACTCGACCATCAGTTAAACCTTAAAACCCCGTCCGTTTAGTTAACTTTCTCTACAAGTTGACCGGTTTGAAAAGGCCACTACAGAGTTATTAGCTTGCTAACATTAGCAACGAGCTTAACTAACAGGTGCAAAGTATCTTCTACCTGACCGCCCTAGAGAAATAAACCCACGCAGAAAGAAAGTCTTAGAAAGTCTGCAAAGTTTAACAAAATATGACCAGAGTTTCTAACTTTCTGGTCCATCCGTTTGTTCGACAGAAAACGCTAGCAGACAAAGCTAAACTTAGCTATTTACCAAGTTTACTAATACACTCGCTTAATTTACCTGACTTTAGTTCACATACACACATCCGGGGGGGAAAAAACAACACAAACTTACAGCAAAAAA
This sequence comes from Bagarius yarrelli, assembly GCA_005784505.1. NCBI lineage: Eukaryota > Metazoa > Chordata > Actinopteri > Siluriformes > Sisoridae > Bagarius > Bagarius yarrelli. Next base: position 3,848,368 of record VCAZ01000006.1, on the reverse strand, counting down.
AACTTACAAAAAAAACACCTGGAATAAATTTAAAAGATTAAAATATTTTTCAATGAGATTAAAAGTAAACTCTTTATCTACAACGCGTCCCAGAAGTCCAGTAACTTGGTAGAAAAACTCGGCTGAACAGCGCCATGGCGTCAGCCTGCCTCCGCCACTCACCCTACAGACACGCCATCCACACACTCTGAGAGGCGGGGCAACTGTCAATCACTAAAGCACTGACGAATCAACAAACAGTGTCCCGTCTTACGCCCCGCCTACTGCTTTTTTTTTTTTTTTTTTTTTTTTTTTTACTGTAGCATTCCTTGCCTTGTAAAAAGGTTAAAATGCCATCTGATTGGTTACGCAAATACACGTGACCTTAAAATTTTATATTTACAGCATTTGGCAGACGCTCTTATCCAGAGCGACTTACAGTTATCTAATTCATACAACTGACCAATCAGGGGTTTAAGGGCCTTGCTCAGGGGCCCAGGGGTGGTAGCTTGGTGAAGCTGGGACTCGAACACACAATCTTTGGGTTGGTAGTCCAACACCTAAACTATGACTCACTACAGCATTGTGGACGACCCCACACACCCTTACACTCACTCTTCACACTCCTGCCCTCTGGAAAAAGATACCGCAGCATTCAAGCCCTCACAATGTTTAACAGTTACTTCCCTCAAGCCATCAGGCTGCTCAACACACTGATCTAAACTACCTCTACCTCAACCTACACATATGCACACACACTCAACCCTCAAGCCATCAGGCTGCTCACGGAACTGAACTACATACACACATACACACACAAACACAAGTAGACTGAAAAAACAAAATCTAAGCACAGTCGCTTTATTATGCTATAATGCTATTTGCACAATACTGTTAATTTGCACGTTACAAGTCTTACCTCATTTTATAATCTGGTTGGCGCTATTGAATGTTTTGTCCAGCGTTATGTTATGTTATATTCTCCACTGTCTGATTTGCACTGTCCTTGTTTGTATTGTTTATTGCACTGTCTGTTCTGCACTGTCTGCACCAGGGTGCTGCACACATGCACTTTATGTCTATCCTGTTTAGTGGCTCTTTGTTGTTTTGTGGAATTCTATGTTTTGTGTAGCACCAGGGAGTCCTGGAGAAACGTTATTTCATCTCACTGTGTACTGCATCTGCTATATATGGCTGAAATGACAAAAAAGCTCCTTGAACCTTGAACACTTCCTCAATCCCAGATTAATTCCAAATTAATCTGGGAATTTGGAATTATTCGAAACCTTAACATTTAGGGAAACTACTGCATAGTAAAACCCTACCCTACCTATATCCGCCTGAGCCAAATATAACTAAATTAACTACCTCTTTGTATTGGTTAATTCAGGGATAAAAGCAGTTAAATCAGTGCCAACTAGTTAAACTAGTTTGGTGTTGGAATCTTTGAGGCTTTAAAAAGTCTTTAAAGTCTCACTAAAGTTATTCTGTCCTGGTCGAGCAAAACCCTTAACCAGGCCCGGTTCTTGCCACCCATAGAAGAGTGGGCAGACAGATATCCAGTTTGGGCAATTTTTGTGGGTGGGGTTGACGGGATAGATACTCTTAAAAATTCAATGAAAATATTATAATATTACATATTATACAACTCAGACTGATTTTATCAAATCACAAATTGTACAAAAAATAAAAAATTAAAACGTATTTGTATATTGCTGTCTCTATCAAATTTTTATTGGGTGGGCAGGACAGACGTTTGGCCTGCCTATGCCTAAAGCAAGCCTTGCCCTTAAATCGTAGCTAAACATTGCTTGGATCAATTGTAAACACTTTTTAAAAGGCATATTAGCAAATGTACTGGATTATACCATTTCACATTAATCCAATATAAATATGCTTTACAGGGGCAGCGGGGTGGCTTAGTGTTAAGCACTGTTGCCTCACAGCAAGAAGGTTCGATTTCCGGACAGGGGTCTTTCTGTATTGAGTTTGCATGCTTGCGTGGGTTTACTCCGGGTTCTCCAGTTTCCACCCACAGTCCAAAAACGTATGTTAGATTGATTGGTGACTCCCAACTGCCCATAGGAATAAGTGTGTGGTCCTGTGATGGACTGGCGAACTGTCAGAGACAGCTGGGATAGACTCCAGCAGATCCCTGTGACCCTGAATTAGGGAATAAGCGGGTATAGAAGATGAATGAATAAATACATTGATGTTTTAGGTAATAAATGAATGAAGGTAATGCATTTTAATGCGTGTACGTATTACCGTACAGTTGGTAATATCAGCGCATCCTTGATTCCGATGAGGACAGCTGGACCGCAGTGAGTTTAGAGTGGAGGTGGGGAGAGCTGGATTCATTTCGGGCAGGAGGAAGTGACATTACGTTGCAAACACTTCTTATCCCTCATCACACACACACACACCACACACACAGAGGGAGGATGGTGCTCAGCTTGCACCGTAGAGCGCCAGTCCTTCAATAATGGCACACCAAGAGGACGACGGAGAGAACGAGAAAATAACCCGACGAATTTCGATGTCCTCTATTATAAATCTTACCATTCGCATCATGTAGGTGAATCAGTCACCGCGGGAAGAAATTTGAGGAGATGGCGGCAGGGATGATTTTATCGTACGGAATGATGCGGATTTAGTGTTTGCGCCTACGAGGATGGGCTCCCAGGTGCTGCAGACGCTCCGGCAGGGGGTGTGGGCTTCCCTGACCGGTGGATGGTACCACGACCCCGAGCAGAGTAAATTCAACAACTCTTGCCACCTTTATCTGTGGCTCTTTTTGCTTATGTTGCCTCTGTCTTTGCATCTGGTGAGTAAAATGTTGCGCAGAATAAACGGCATGTGGTTGAGGATGGAAATGAGTCAGCAGTCAACACAATATGGGCAATAATCAAGCTGGGTATTATACAGTGCCACATAATCTAACATACACCCTCAGTTCTTAAGGGTCCAATCACTAACACTCTAGAAACAATTCTAACAATTCTACTGTAACACAATCTCTTTATTTATTATGACCAATAATATTCATATATATATATATATATATATATATATATATATAATATATATATATAAAAAATTTATAATCGCATACATGGAAATCTATAATTAAGCATGAAAATTAATTGAAATTCTCTGCAGGCCTGTTTTTTCCTGACCCTGTTGTGTTTTTTTTGTAATATATTAAAGAGTTTTTAAGTGCTTTTCTAATAAACAGTATTTATTCCATTATTCAGATTAACCCTCAGTTGTTTGATTTCCCAACCACAGCAGGTTGTGTTCTCCTACGTTCATTCTTTTAGGCTCTTTCACGCATTTTTGAATACGTCAAAGCCGTGTTGAAACGTCTGCATTGACCAGGAATCTATAAAGAAACCAGGCAGAACCACTCGCGCCTCGGAGAGGGGACACAGTTCCCCAGAGGTCTCAGGGTTTCTATAAATAGAAAGCTCATTCTACTGACCGAATTATTAGGCCAACTTTTATATATTTGTGACTGTCCTTACTTTTAAGGACAGTCACTGGCCTGTACAACATTAAGAAAATAGGTTCCAGACTCCCAAAGTCTTTCCCCGTGTTGGCCCTGACTAGTCAGCTCCAGTATTCCCTGCTCTTAAGAGTCTCTGGCTGCCAGCAGTCTTGCTTTGGCGCATTTTCTCTGCATGCTGCCCCATTGATGGACAAATGTAGTCAGATATCTAAAACAAAATATGTTCACATCCCTACATACTACACCTAGTAGCAAATACAGTCATGGATGACAGAGCAGGGAAATCACAGAAACATATTCAGGGCTGGTAAACACGGCTGGTGCACATGGCGCCATAAACCTAATAATGTCACGATGTCTTTATTTAGCCGCAGTTTGTTTTAAGATGCAAAATGTCTTTCCACCCTGCTTATATACTCTTACAGAAAGGAGCCCCTCTAGGGGTTCGACAAAGGGTTTATTAGATTAACTATATGGACAAAAAGAAATTGTGAAGACCTTACCAGCCTTACAAATCTACAAAAAAAGGGTGGAGTTTGCATGTTCTCCCCGTGCTTCCGTGGGTTTACTCCAGGTTCTCCAGTTTCCTCCCACAGTTCCAAAACATGTATGTTAGGTTGATTGGTGATTCTAAATTGCCCATAGGAGTGAGTGTGAGTGGCCCTGTGATGGACTTGCGACCTGTCCAGGGTGTATCCCCCCTGCCTTTTGCCCTTTCAGAGACGGTTGGGATAGGCTCCAGTAGATCCCCGTGACCCCGAATTAGGGAATAAGCGGGTATAGAAGACGAATGAATAAATATTGGTTGCTGTTATCCAGAAAGCTTGCTTGTAAGTTTAAAATAATACTGAACCATAAAGGCACGCACTTGTGTATTATCCGAAAAAAAAATATTCTTTTAGGGGCAGCATGGCGTCTTAGTGGTTCGCGCTGTTGCCTCACAGCAAGAAGGCCCAGGGTTCGATTCCTGGGCAGGGGTCTTTCTGTGTGGAGTTTGCATGTTCTTCCTGTGCTTGCATAGGTTTACTCTGGTTTCCTCCCACAGTTTAAAAACATGCTGTAATTAGCCATATTGCTTTAAATGCTAATTAAAAGACGTAAATATTTTTCGATTTGACTTCTTTAAACTGACTTGAATGACAAGCGTTTTGCTGTGTCAGATGTTCAGCTCTCAAAATGATTGAGCATTGCTTTCAATTTGATCTCTCTGTCAATGCATCAAGTATTGTGGTGAACGGTACTGGTAAATGGTAGCCTGCATAGATTTTCAGCTGATTATCTGTTTTTATTTTATTCGACGATTGAAACATCATTTATATTTATACCCGTGAGTCCATGCGGCTGCTTGTTAAAAGACTTTTCTTCTTCCGCTCCTTGTATTATTTTTAAATAGGAGACATTTTAAATATCATTTTCTCTTCTCTCAAATACTCATCATAGTTCTTTACACTTTGTTTTGCAATGCTTTTAAAAACCTTGGAAAGGCCTCAGTTGTGTACAACAGACTGTGTAACGTATGTGTGTGTGGTGTGTTTGTGTGTTTTTTACAACTATACCACAGGCTCTTCCACCCACCAGTCTGGCTCTCAGTATTTACTGCGCCTCAGTGACTGTTTTCTTCATCCTCGTAAAGATGGTGAACTATCGCCTTCACATGATGTTTGATACGGGTGAAATTGTACCCCAAAACAGCATGTCTGACATCGGCAAAGGTGCAGAAAGAAAGAGTAACACCTCAGACACCGGTCACCCAGCCGGCTTAAGGTACGACACAACAATTGTAAAGCCCTTCCTTGTTCGTTGTTTATTCAATGAGAAGCTTTATTTGGGTAAATGTCAGTCATACACCGGTGAAATCAAAACTTTTTTCCCTACAGGAAGAGTAGCACAGTACCCGATAGTGTTGCCATGGCGGTATTGACTAGAAACAGGCCGAGTCCAGTAATCCAGGTCACAGTGAAACAGACTGAAACAGACCCTGGACTGATTGGAGTGAGTGGCTTCCAACACATAGTTGTGAAAAGGAAGTAGCTCAAACCTTCTTAATATTATGTTTTATTTTGTTTAAACTACAGGAGTGCTTAAAAAAGGACCCGAAGAACAAAGGAAGTAAGTAATAATCAAACTTACCTACTGTATTAGACAGGCACTTTACAGTTATCGACTATTTTTTGCATTTAATATAATTCGTAGGTAAAATCGATTAAAACTTCGATCATTTTTTTAGTCTTAAATGTTAAATTAATGTCAGGATTTATTTTATAAATTTGGTGTCCAAGTGGTTAGATTTTTAATTATGTTTGAAAAATGTAATTCGTTTTATCGATCAAAAGATGTTACAAAAGAAAAACAATACATTATTTTATGTAAAAAGTGTTATATAGCTGAAAATCATGATTTCTTTTAGTCTAAATTAAACAGAATTTTTATCATGTATCATCGTGTAATTAAATAAAATTCAGGGAAGTGGTAGCTCATGGTTAAGGTGTTAAACTACCAACCCGAAGATAACGGGTTCGATTCCGAGCTCCACCAAGCCACCACTGTTGGGCCCCTCAGCAAGGGCCTTAACCCTCAGTTGCTTAGTTGTACAATGAGATAAATGTAAGTCACTCTGGATAAGGACGTCTGCCAAATGCCTTAAATGTAAATAAAATTTTTCCTTTATTATTTATGTATAAAATGTGCGTCGATAAATCTTGCATCAATTCTGTTAATAATTCTCCCATACTCTGCCTGTAATTTGGTGGAATTAGCTTCTAAAACTATGCAAGATAAGTTAAGACGTGAAGAACTGAATGGTATATGTGCTCTCTGGAAAAATATTTTTTTTTCGTTAAAAGTATAAAACTTTTTTTAGTAAGTATTTCACAATCACTAAAATACCAGAAATGATTTTATTATGATATTGGCAACTTTAGCACTGACGTCAATTATTTGACTTTAAATTGTGTATTTTGTTGTAGGCCAAGATGGCACATCCTCTCAAAAGTGTAAGGAAAGAACAGAAGCTGAGGAGAAATTGACCCCTGAAGATGCATTTAGTCCTAATACTGATCAATCAGCCCCACTATTACAGTCAGAGCAGAGACAGCCAACCCAAGGAGACATAGCTGATGAAAGCCTGCCTCCTTCTATCAGCCGTGTAGAGGAGAGGGTCCGGGAAGAGTCTAAGAAAGTGACACCACCACCGACACTTGCAGATCCCATCAATTCTGTTAGCCAGTCGTTAGACGCTAAAGAGGCTGAAGAGGAGGAAAAGCCTGAGGAGACGTACTGCTCAGATGAAATCTCTGTGGTACTGGTTGACAATTCTGGTTTATCAACCCACTTGGATGAGAACGATACAGTGAAGATCGTCATCACAATGAGTTGCGACCCTCAGATAGCAGCTGAGCTAGAGGAGTCTGTTAGGCTTAGCCTCCTGGAGTCAGCTCAATCTCGGCTGGCTCAGCAAGACCAGATGGGGGATTCTCCTGTCAAAATCCCAGTCATTACCTTTGATTCACCTCGAAAGGAGGACGAAAGCTGTCGGAAAGATAATAAAGAAGTAAGGACAAATCCTAATGAATTATCCTCTCAGGAACAATCTGTGGCTTATGAAAGTCAAGACTCAAATGAGTCGGATGGATCCAGTTCAGCTCATCAGGAATCACTAGCCATTGAACATGAGGCTGAGAACCCCAGTCCGTATACTAATAACAGCTCCTCAGGCGTTGATGTGTGCTTCTATCCAGATGAGAGTGAACACACTGAGCTGAAACCAAACACTGATGGGTTCTTGCAAATCCCTACTGGCTTGGGAAGGTTTGGTGGAGGAGGAAGAATGCATACCAGAGGACTTAGCATTGACAGTGGAAGGGATGCTGTCCTAATTGGCCAGCGAGCCAAATCCAAGCTGCACACTATGACCTCATCGAAGTCGGACTTGGAGGACAAAGAGGGCCAGTTGCCCAACGAGTCCAACTTTGTGGAGTTCGTTTCAATGCTGGAATCTATCAGCAGTACCAGGCGTGGAGGAGGGATACAGACAGAGGATGACCAGAACGAGGAGCAGAAATCTAAAACAGATGGTCGGTCTTCTTTTATTTTTTTTGATGGCTTGAGTGGGATTGTTATCTATTATTTGCAAAATCTAAATTTTTGTTGCACACATATTCGCACATTCTTGCGAATTTCTAATATGGACCTCATCATAGTGTCATAGTGCTGACAGATAACGTTAAAAGTGTTTCAAAAACACGAATGTGGCTGCAAATCCTTTTTTAAATACGGTTTTGTCGTAAATGTAGACAGGCTGTAATAGCAGCTAAGAATAATAATATGGAACCGCATTAAAATGCATGGAGGGGCAGTGGTGGCTCAATGATTAAGGCATTGATCTGGAGACCAGGGAGACCTGGGTTCAAGCCCCACCATTGCCAACTGTTAATCTGAAGACCAGAAACACCTGGGTTCACGCCAACCACTGTTGGGTCCTTGAGCAAGACCCTTAACCCTTCCTGTTCCAGGGGTGCTGTATCATAGCTGACCCCCAACTTACTAAGATGGGATATGTGAAAAAAAGAATTTCACTCTGCTATAAAAACAAAAATAAAGGCATTTAAAAGTAAAAAAAAATATTACAATATAGAGGTCCTAAACAAGCTTTAGATTACAATGATCACTGTATCTAGTCATAAATATCCCACAGTAACTAATGCTTTTAAACTTTATAGGCTCAGTTTTTTATCGTATATTAGCATAAAACGAAGCAAGAACTTACAAAGCCATTCTATTTCTAAGAAAGAATCATTAGCTGCCTGAGACTGAAAAAAATCATTGGGATATATTGTCCCATCATGTCACAGTAATGAGCTGAATCAGGATCATTTAGAGGCTGAACGACATTGACATGAGCTCCAGCAAATGAGGAGACTTAATTGGATTTAGATTTACATTTAGCCACAGTTCAAATAAAAACTAGAAGAAAATGTTGCTTTGAATTAAAATCATAATCTAGTACAATGCAGGACTGTGTAGATTAAGTGCAAAACAACTAAACAGCAAAACTATCAAAAAAGCCACCACTTATGGGAAGTGGTGGCTTAGTGGTTAAGGTGTTGGACTGATACCAGAAAGACCGGGGTTCGTTTTTCCAGCACTACAAAGCCACCATGGTGGCCCCTAAGCAAGGCCCCACCTGATTAAGTTGTTGGACTACCAACCGTAAAATTGTGGGTTTAATTCCCAGCTTCACCAAGCGTCACCACTGCTGGGCCCCTGAGCAAGGAGCTTTACTATTACACCCAATTGCTTAGTTGTATAAATGAGATAAATGTAAGTCGCTCTGGAATGCTGTAAGTGTAAATAATGTGAATAGGAGAAACATGTGCAGTTGCCTATAGCCTCTACTGTGTCATGCATTTTTAGAGAAATAACATACAGAGTGGTTCCTCATCAGAACATCCATATAAAAAACATTATAGCTATAGCTAACATTTAAAAATGGACGTTTTTACTATTTGTTTTATAATCGTGGGTACAGTAATAAACAGCACTGCAGGAAAGAAGTTGTTGGGAAGTCTGGTGTTCTGGTATCTCTTGCCAGATTCCAGATAGATAACATGTTTTTAAGAGTCACAATGGTGGTGGTGGTGCTGGTGGTGGGGATTATTTCCAATACTGGTAACCTTGTGGATTTATTGATGGTGTTGATAGTGGGTGGAGAGATTCAAGCAAAGTTCTGAATACATGATGGATTATAGTATATTTCCAGATGCCAGACAGATAAAGTGTTTTTGAGAGGCACAATGGTGGTGGTGGTGGGTATTATTCCCAATACTGGTGACCTTGTGGATTTATTGATGGTGTTGATAGTGGGTGGAGACATCCAAGTGAACTTCTGAATACATGACGGATTACAAGGCATATTAATAGAGAATTTTAGCCAAAGAGTGTGCAAACTTTGAACGCTCTGTCGCTTTAAAAATCTATAGTGTGAATATGTTTCGTAATTGTTTCCAAATCTGATAAAAAAGTGGTGGCTCATGGTTAAGTTGTTGGACTACCAACCCGAAGACTGTAGTCTTGATTACCAGCTCCACCAGGCTACCACTGGTGGGCCCCTTGAGCATGGCCCTTAACCCCCAATTGCTCAGTTATATACATAAGATAAATGTAAGTCACTCTGGATAAGGGCGTCTGCCAAATGCTGTAAATGTAAATGATTTTATTGATTAAATTTTGAACAATTTGATTTGTTTTGCAAAACATTAAAATACAGATATTTACTGTAATATTTGTAAATTTTCTTAACAGATGATACTACAACAGAGGAAAAGAACATAGAAAGTATAGACAGGGTTGGACAGGAAGGTCCTCCAAACCCTCCGAACAGTCTGGCTACAGACACACTGCTCGACCTTCCAGAGAAACGGATTCCCATCGTCTCTCCTGACAGGTAGGATTGACAGAACTGCCATGCACAAAGCGTTACATTTTTTTGAGTGTGTGTTAGTAGTAATGATACTATATGTGTGGACAAACACTATTTTACACTGTTTGTACCCAGGCTGTGAGATAATTTCTTAATATCTTACTGCGCTGTTGATATCTTAAATCTTATTGGTCCAAAGTACGTTTTTCTAAAAAATCAGGACGGGGAACCTATCGCTTCTATTTAACATGAACAGTAAAGTTTAAGAAAGGTGGGTAGTGAAGAAATGAGTGTTTATATAGATGCTATATATTAAATATAACAATTTATACAGTAAAGCTAACTTACTGTGGAATAAAGAGAGGTAAAAACTTATAGACAAGCCATGATTTAAAAAAAAAAGACCTATATATATCTTTAACGGAATGCCAGACTGAAGACACAGATTAGTTAACCCCGGACGAGCGCATTTAATGAGGACACTACACACATAATCTGTAAATAAACTAAATACTGTAAATACTGGTAACCAGCGGAGACCAGCGGAGAACGTAGGAATGAAGAAGAGGATTTACAGAACCAGGTTGTGGAGGATACAGGAGCGTCAAAACAGGTCACTAGAAAATGGCAAGTAAGAGCTTGAATCACAGTAGCGTGGAAACGGAACTCAAGGAAGTTTAGGAGTGAGTCTAGCAGAAGGAGACTTGATCGAGACCAGATAGTGACTGTGTGTGGTGTGTTTTTGAAGTTGTGTTTTGTGGTCTGTAATTGTTTGGCTATATGTGGTCCTGCAATGGATTGGTGATCTGTTCTGGGAGCCCCGCTGCCTTTCACCCAATAAAATTTGGTATAGACTCCAGCAGATGACCCTGACCCTGATTAGAAATACACGGGTATAGACAATGTAAGGAACGATGGATGGGTGGATGGATGGTTGGATGGATACTTTACTTACTAAATTTTTACCTTTTGCCTCATTTGCTGGTTTATGGTGCAATTTCACTGATGTGGACTAACAGTCTCTTCAGGATTTTGCCGAGGTGATTTTTTGAGATCAACATGCTAAAACCATTATTATGCAAGTATAGTCAATATTATGCACTTAGCTCGATAGTTCATTTTAGCCATACAGGGTCAGCCATGCTACCCGATTCAAACTAACAAGACTTTACTGTTAGACAGCCAATAAACAGCAGATTACAATTTTTTTTGGCTTGTACAGTCCACAGACTGATAAGGAAAAAGATCCGGATTATGACTCGCTTCCCTCTCAGACCTCTCAGTCAGAGAGCTCAATGCTGCAAGTCATTTGTAGACCAGAAGCAACATCCAAAGAGGAGGCCTACACCTTTCACACAGTACACAGTAAGTAACAGATTAGCAATGTGACAATTTAACCATGACAAACTAGCAACTTATTATTTCTAATTTATTTCCAAATAAAAAAACTGTGGTTAAAAGTAAAATGTAATTTTTTTTTTTTTTTTTTTAGGGGACAGACCTCGAAAACTGTACAATGAACGAGCACTAAATTTACCGCTTGGAGCTGAACTCATTACAGGAAACATATGGTACAACAAAAAGCATGAAATATCTAAATCAAGCATTGTTAAATGATTTAAATCTCCAAGTCGGCCTGTTTGATCATCTTTTTCTTTGCATTTGACCTGTAATCTCTGGTTAGTGATCTCCTTTCCACGTCCTCCAACTCGGAGTGCCAGGATGGTTTAGTGGGTGGGCATCCCGATTGTCCGTTTCAGCGCCGCATCATTCCAGCCCACCGGCTTCGGCCCAGGAGAACACAACCTGAAATCTTTCAGGCAAGAGAGCCCTATTTTGTATCTCTCAGCTGGATAAGAGAATACATTTCCAGTTTTTTGTGTTTGTAGTTGATACATCTTGTATTTATGTTAAGTAGTTGGTGTGGTAAATGGCTTTTCGATCCCAAAACTTTATATTTATACTTAATTTTCTTTGGTAGCTGAGTCTTAAATGGTATTCATTATGAAACAGAAGATATGATACACATTTTTAATACACAACTAATATACTCATATCTCTCCCTGCCTGAGAACTTTTTACCACAATTAATTAGCAAACCTTGATATCTTATATATATATATATTTTTTATTTAGTTATAGCCTATATTTTGTGTACTTAGACATTTAAAATAGAGAGACATTTCTGGATGTATATCCTGGACGAGCCCCCAACTAAAGTTACTTCTCAATATTTTAAATGTCAACAAAGCTAACGCTGCACTTCGAAGTGGTAGCACATTGGTTGATATATTGGCCTACTGCTAATAAGAGTGTGAGTTTAAATCCCACTACCAATCTTTAATGCAAGGCTTATAACCCAAAATTGTTTAGTTGTATAAATGAGATACAACTAACTAGGAAAAGTGATTGTTCCGTGCGTAAGGTGTTAGACTGCTGATCGAAAGATCGTGGGTTTAAATCCACGCATCACCAATCAGCTAGTTCTGATAGTCTTATTGGACAAATGAAATAAATGTAAGGCGCTCTGTAAAATGACAAGGAATATTCGTCATAAGTGCATTTATATCGTTTGACTACAGGAAGAGGATTCTCTTGACGATTCTTCTGACACGACCACTGAAGAGAAACCGTCCCGGAAACTCTACTATAAGCTAAAAGTTTTTCCAGGGAAATGGATCAAGATCTTATATGACCGACTCACCTTAATGGCACTGCTGGATAGGTAAGAATTGTACTGTTTTGTACTGTATTGTCTGAGGTAGTTATGATAAAGTATCATGTTATCATGTCTCTTACAGGAATCAGAACTGGAGAGAAAACATGGCTGCTGTGTTTTTAGCATCTCTGGTTGCATTTCTGGGATTCGTTCTTCTTAACCAGGGTTGCTTTAAGGACTTCTGGGTATTCCAGTTTTGTCTGGTCATGGCCAGCTGTCAGTTCTCCTTACTAAAGGTAAGAAATCTCTCTGTACTACTTACAGTATTAGCCACGGACGCTAATGCACCTGTAAAACGCTCTGTACATTAAATGATGACATGTTGCCAAGCTACAAGCTGTTATAAACTGTCGCTGTGTATGAAATTTGTTTCTGCAGAGTGTTCAGCCAGACGCAGCCTCACCTACTCATGTGAGTTTAGCTGAATTAGTTCAAAGCAACATACTGTAAAATATAGCATGTAACATGATTTGTTTGGAACTCACCAACTTTCATGGCTGTTGTTTTTTTAGGGACATAATCAAATCATTGTGTACAGTCGGGCTGCCTATTTCTGCATGTTCTGTGGTCTTATTTGGATTCTGGAGTTAAAGCTAAAAAGATCAGACCTTCCCGTGTTCACCTTATACGGCATTACGTTTGTCATGTCGGACACGCTTCGATTTGTGCAAGACGTTCTAATTGGTGAGTATTATGCATTAAGGATCTGGATAAGTTTTGTAAGGAATACTATACTTACGGCAGAGGTCTTTCTGTGTGGAGATTCCATGTTCTCCCCTGTGTACTTTGGTTTCCTCCCACAATTTAAATACGTTTGTTAGGTTGATTGGTGATACTAAATTGCCCATAGGAGTGAGTGTAAGTGTGTGTGGTTGTTTGTCTGTATGTGGCCCTGCAATGGACTGGTGACCTGTCCTGGGTTTCTAATCACCACCCATCCATCCATCCATCTATCCATTGTCTAACACACTTATTATTATACCCGTGTCTGCTGGAGTCTGACGCCATGACACTGATTAGAAATAAGTGGGTATAGACAATGGATGGATGGATGGATGGGTGGGTGGATGGATGGATGGATGGATGGATGGTTGGCTGGATACTTTACTTACTAAATTTTTACCTTTAGCCTCATTTGCATTTGACGGTTTACGGTGCAATTCTACTAATGTAGCCTAACAGTTTCTTCAGGGTTTTGCTGAAGTGATTTTTTGGGGTTCGCTGGGGCTCATGAAAAAAAACAATCGAAATATTAACTAAATATTAATTACAAAAAACAAAAGTAAAGAATATATATTCTAACATAAAACTTAATTTGTTAAGTTTTAAATCCTTAAATTGGATTAATTGTATTTGCTTTTCTTTGCTTCTTTTAGGTTTTACATACTGCTTTCCAATAACTTTCCTCCTTGGCCTCTTCCCACAAATCAACACATTTGTTATTTACTTGCTCGAGCAAATTGATATACACTTTTTTGGCGGAACAGGTTTGCAACCATTTTCTGTTCTCTAGAACAAGTTATAAACAATTTATCAAGCTGTCACTGAATTATTCTTATTTTTCAGCTGCAACTGGTCTCCACTCAGCCATCTACTGTATAGGAAGAAGTCTGCTGGTGTTGACATTATTGTACGGATTCTGTCTCAGTGCGCTGAAGGTGTGTTTTATTATTAAACGTACTATGTTACACGGTTACTGCCACTGTAATTATAATATAATACTTGCTTTATCTATTTTCTGGATAAAAAAATAATTGAATAGTGGGGCATGTTTAGTTTTCTATGTTCTTATCTAGTTTTTATTTTTTATTTCTGTGGTCTGGGATTTCTTTAAATGGCTAAAATTTGTGGCTAAAGACCAAAATAGTAGTTGTCACGAGTGGTTGGGTTGATTTGTATGCAAATGCAGTAATTTATTAACAGAAATGTAAAAGTAAAACAACAAACATAACAAAGAACATTAAAAAACAAAAACATAAACTAAGCCAAGGAAAGTAATAAGGCAAGAAACTGGCAACACATAACCAAACAAGAAACACAACGAGTGACACATGACCAAAATAAACCAATGACAGGACAGAACTGAAAACCAATAGAAACATAACACATGGACAGGGAAATCACGTGACAAGACAGGAAGTAAACAAAGGACATGAATGCACAGCATAACAAAACTTAAGACATAAACATGACATTAACATACGACAGGAAAGGAAAACCCTGAACCTGACAGTAGTAAAGCTGTAATATTCCTGTCTCAGTTATTACAGCCTAATTTTTGAATGTGGTTATTCGAACAGATAAAAACAATTATTCATCCACTAAATACAGTATAACCAGGTGAAATATGTATAAACTGCTAACTAAAATGGACTCAAACAGGTAAGATATGAGTACTCGACGTGTTGTCACTAACCAAAAGATTGTGTGTTTGATTCTCAGCACCACCATGCTGCCATTTCCTGGTCCCTGAACCCTCAACTGCTTAGTTGAGATTAAAATATGCGTATAAATCAGATAAGAATATGAGTATTAAATGACTTAGGGTATGTCAAATTGGATACATGACAAGAAATCAATGGGAAGTTAGTGGAAAATAACAACATCTGGATAGGTCTGATGCTGGCTAACACAAATCAATTCATACTATACTTTTTCATTTGAGTTAGTTTAAGTGCATGACGGTAGTTTAAAATAAAAGAGATAAAAACCAGAGAGTTGTGAGATTTACACATTAGCAACACCATCTTATATACACATCTTCTCCTCCTTTCGGCGGTTCCCTTTTAGGGGTCTCTACCTGAGTGAATCCTCTGTCTCCACCTAACCCTATTCTCTACATCCTCTTCACGCACACCCATTAACTTCATGTCCTCGTTTATCGTATCCATATACCTCCTCTTTGGTCTTCCTCTTTGCATTCTGTCTGGTAGCTTCATTTCTCACATCCTCCTACCAATATATTCACTGTCCCTTCTTTGTACATGTCCAAACCATCTCAATCTGGTTTTCCTGACTTTTTTTCCAAATCATCTACCATGAGCCGTCCCCCTGATGAACTTGTTCCTAATCCTGTTCAACCTCATCACCCCTCAAGAAAACTTCAAACATCTTCAGCTCTGCTACTTCCAGCTCTGCCACCTGTCTCTTCCTCAATGCCACTGTCTCTAAACCATACATCATAGCTGGTCTCACCACTGTCTCTAACCCATACATCATAGCTGGTCTCACCACTGTCTCTAAAACATACATCATAGCTGGTCTCACCACTGTCTTGTACACCTTCCCCTTGATTCTAGCTGATATTCTCCTGTCACACATCACTCTTGACACGTTTCTCCACCCATTCCAACCTGCCTGTACTCCCTTCTTTACCTCTTTTATACATGTACCAACCCCAAAGCCAGTCATACATACTACCTAATTACTAGCCTAGTCAGATGCACTCGATTCATATACATTCATATGTCTCCATAGTGTCTATGACTTTTTTCTTAATACCATTGTTGATGTGTGCAGGAACCGTGGAATGAGCAGCACATCCCAGCCCTGTTCTCCGGCTTTTGTGCACTACTGGTAGCCCTGTCTTATCATCTCAGTCGACAAAGCAGTGACCCGTCTGTCCTATTGTAAGAAAACCCTGTTTGGATAACATGTTTTTTTTGTTAGAGTATAAGGAAAACCTTAAATATTATACCTCCGATTAATATACACCATTCTTCTCTGTCCCCTATTTTAGTGCTTTGATTAGGTCAAAATTTATACCAGGGTTGGAAGAAGGTGAGGAAGAGGCAGAGGTCTCAGAGAATGAAGATCCTCTTCCGAAGAAGCTCAGGAGCTCAGTGGTAAGGACCTTTATGGTTGAAAATTTATCACCGTTGGTCTCGTGTAGAGCAGTAGACACACTATATAGCCAAAGGGTTGCAAACACATTTATATTTCTGGTATTTGGCAGACGCCATATTTTTATCCAACTGAGCAGTAAAGGGTTAAGGGCTTTGCTCAGGGGTCAAGCAGTAGGAGCTTTTGTTGGTGCTGGGAATTAAACCCCAAATCTTCAGATCGGCAGTCCAATGTCTTAAAGACTGAACTACAACTTTCACTTACCAGCACACTCATAACTATGTTTTTTTCCAAAAACATAGTTGTCTAGAATGTTCTTGTATGTTGTAGCATTACATCAGTCCTTCACTAAAGCTAAGACACCCAAACACTTTGCCAGCATGACAATAAACCTGTGCACAAAACCCCAGGGCTTCATAAAGATATGTTGTTAAAGTTGGTGTAACACAAGAACACCTCTAGGATAAACTAGAACACCGACTCCACCTCAGACCTTCTTACCAAACATTTGTGCCTGAATTTACCAATACTATTGGGTCTGAATGTGATGCTTTACAGTAAAGTTGAACGTTTCCAGTGTGGAGTTTATTATAAGGAATAAACATGGAATTAAATCTGGAATTAACCCTTTAATTACAGGTTACAAAAACGCATGTGGATTTATTGGTCACACGTCCAACACTTTTGTTAGATGGTGTATGCAGGTGTTTGGATTAGAAAGTTGTGCCAGGTCCACCACACTGCCACTGCTAAAACCCTTGATTAAGCCTCTTAACCCACAACTGCTTCAATCTATCGAATGCAACTAAAATAAATAACCTGATTTCCTGACCGTGGTTCTTTTTCTTTCTTAGAGACAGATACTGATCTCTGATTTGGCTGTGTGCACCGTTGCTTCAGTTTTGACTTTTGCTGTTACTGCCAGTACGGTCTTCCTGTCTTTAAGGGTAAGCTCTACTACACTTAACATATTTACTTTCTTACTATTTTTTTTGGCCAGTAGGTGAATGCTGATGCCTTTGACAAGAATTGTTCCCTGATTGGATTGGATTGGATTGGATTCGATTAGACTAGACTAGATTAGATTAGATTAAATAATATTTAACCTTATTGTCATTGCACATGGGTTCAAGTCAATAAAAAACAGTATATATTTATATAAATATTATTAATAATTAATAAATAGATATACATGTAATTTATTTATGAATTTAAAAATGTATCTATCTATCTATCTATCTATCTATCTATCTATCTATCTATCTATAAATGTACAGATGAATGAATATCACTACACATGACTATACAAGATTAGGGATGTACCTATACTGTTATCTGTATCGGGCTCATGAACTCGTACTCATAGAAACACTCAAATATCAAAGACCCGATATCTCTTATGATGTCACTGACAGAACTTTCTGGAAAGTATCTGGGAAAAAAAGTATTAAAAAAAATGGTATCGATGCATCCCTAATACAAATGTTGTTATTATACAGCATATACGGTATGTGTGACTACAGATGAATGTATAATACATGTATGATTCCCAAATGCTAATGTTATAAGCTTTATTTTTAATAATAGCAATCTAATTGTACTTTATTCCCAAACTGTGCATTTGTCAATGCATCATATTTGACAAATATCCTCTTTTTTTTGTTCTAATGTTTTGTAGTTCAAGATTTATATATTTTTATATAGCAAATGAGATTTTTACATTTCGACTAACGTGTCTTGTGTTTTAAACGCAGCCCTTTGTCACTATAGTGCTATATGCTCTGGCAGCAACCGTGGGCTTCGTCACCCACTATCTCATTCCTCAGTTACGCAAACATCACCCCTGGTTGTGGCTCTCGCACCCGGTGCTTAAGAGTAAAGAGTACTCCCAGTTCGAACCCACAGGTAAGTGCTGTCACTCAATCCTACAGTACGAACCCTGGGTAGAGAATTGAATACATTTTCTAAATACATTTATGAGGATTAATGTTCAATGCTAGGTCAGAAACTGGATTATGTTATCTGGCTTCATGTTTGATGATCATGCTACGGATGTCTTTGGTAGGTGTATGTCTCTAGGGTTTTTCCACCGTAAATTTAACGATTAAAAGATACCTGGGCATCTAGGTCTAGTTCCTTCTCCACCAACTTGTTACAATAATAGCAGGAAAAGTGGCTCTGGAATTATTAACAAGAGGTTATGAAATGTCTTTTACTGATAACCTGAAAAAAATTATAAATCATCATTATGATTTATGTCATTTTAATCCACTAATGACATATGGGATGGACAAAATAGTCTTTAATGGCAGTTGATGGTGCAATTGAAGGGAAAAAAGAATTGGATAAGAGTTGGGATAGAACGGAAATAAGAATGTCATATGCTGGGATGTTTAGACGCAGTCCAGAGCGCTAATTTAACTCATTTTTTTAAATTCTTGATTTCAGAGTTATAAATGAACAACTATAAAAACCTTAGGTATCATTCTATGTACTGTACATGAAGTTGTTTGGATAAGATTGAATAATTATGACTGAATAATTGAATAATTAATAATTGGAAACTGAAACATGATTGGCTAATTTCAATGTCATTGCTTTATTAGAGGCATAAGTTGGCTTTTGCTGTGCAGTTTTAAAATGTGTACTATTTCCTTTTAATTTTAGATGTTGCTGAATTTCAATTCAACAAATATACTAACCAAAAAAGCTAAAAACAAAATATGTATTGTTAAAGGGGAAGTGGTAGCGCAGTCGTTAAGGTGTTGGACTGCTAATCGGAAGATAGGGGTTTGATTCCCAGCCCCACCAAGTTACCACTGCTGGGCCATTGAGCAAGGCCCTTAAGCCCCAGTTGCTCAGTTGTATAAAAGAGGTAACCCTATAAGGGCGTCTGCCAAATACTGTAAACATAAATTATTATTTCTTTAGATATTTTTATTTTTAGGTTTACCAGCAGTGCAGATGCAAAATAGCCCTCTGGCTAATTCTGGTACATTGTACATTCATATGTTATTAATGTGCAATTGTCCCTGTTAAATAAACCTAAAATAAAATAAATAGAAATAAACGTACATGGACATAATAAGCCATAAATGGGGCAGTGGTGGCGCTGATTTGCTGTTCTGAAGACCAGGAAGACCTGGGTTTAGGCCCCACTACCGGCAAGCCAACCACTGTTGGGTCCTTAAGCAAGACTTTTAACCCTTTCTGCTCCAGGGGCGCTGTATCATAGCTGGCTCTGTGCTCTGACCCCCAACTTACTAAGATGGGATATGCGAAGTAGCAAATTGCACTGTGCTGTAAAAAGTATATGTGACAAAATAAAGGCGTTTACATTTTTTTTACATTTACATTTTTTACATAAATCTGTAACTGATTGGTCAAAAAGCACGGCTTCAATTTTATAAGACAAAAAATGTGCAGAGGACGAGTTATATTTTTATGTGTGTGTGTGTGTTTGTTGATTTTATGGATGCGTTTCAGAGGATGCTCAGTTGATGTGGTTCGAGCGGCTCTATGTAGGGCTCTTGAGTTTCGAGAAGTACGTTGTTTACCCTGCCATTGTACTCAGCGCCCTTACTAATGATGGCTTCACGCTCAGTCACCGCAAAAAGCTGGGTATACAGTAAGTGTCTGTGCAGCATCAATTTTTAAACAAGAACCATAAACATAACCGCAATTAAAAAAGGGAAGCTTGTGTCAAATTGTCCTGGTTTTAGGAATGACACAATGACTATAGCTTTAAATTAACTTGAGACTTATAATAAAATAATATACCAGAATAACTCGAATTGGAATAGTTCCCCTGACCAGGTGGTTGAAATCATTTCTATTGATTGTAAGTGATTAGCATAATCGCTTGTCAGCGCTAGCTATTAGCTTCCCGTCCTGTCCTGATGTCTCTGTGCTTTGCTTGGCTGTGTCTTGCCCCTGCACCTGAGTTTCTCAGGTGTCTGTGTCTCGCTCCAGCTGTGATGTCTTATTGATGACAGTTGCTGGGATGAAGCTTCTGCGCTCGTCCTTCTGCAACCCCAGCTACCAGTTCCTCACGCTTATCTTCACCATCGTTTTCTTCGAGTTCGACTACAGCAGGGCTTCAGAGACCTTCCTGCTGAACTTCTTCCTTATGTCCATAGTCTTCCACAAGGTGAGCTCTGCTGGCGATGACGTTAGATTACATACATGTTGAAGCAGTTAGTATCAAACTTCACAGCTCCAGAGTCCAGGATATTGACTAAACTCTATAGATAAATATATATAAAATGGTGCCTTTACTTCATTACGGAGTCAAATCAATTTTCTACTGAAATGAATTCTTCTTCTTCTTTTTTTGAAATAAATAAAGTATATTTATAACTACTTTTATTAAGTCACCTTTATTTATATAGAGCTTTTAAATTTTAAAAGATTGTTTCAAAGCAGCTTTACAGAATGACATCAGAAATGAAATGAAATCATTAAACACTCATTAAAAGACTCAATTTAATTAATATCTATAAATTAAGAGTCCCCAACTAAGCAAGCCAGCGGCAAGGAAACTGTATCAGTGACAGAATGGAGAAAAAACCTTGGGAGAGACCAGGCTGTCAGGGGGTCAATTATCCTCTGACCAGAAAGTATAATGTATAGCATTTACCTTGGAGATCAGACGACTCCACTTGCTAACCCGCATGTCTGACTAGCTATCGAGTGAGACACAGGATGCTGGGCGGATGTTACAGCGTCTGGTGTGGCTTCCGCTATGCCAACTAGCGGTTGGGTGTCTGAAGCTGGCTCGTAACCCGAAGTTTAGAGCAAAAAATCAGCCGAGAGACGTATCTCGTATCTTAAAAAACTCGTTAGTCGTAAGTCAAGGTACCACCGTATATATACATTGACCTGACCATCAGATCCATTTTTTTGTATTATTTTAAATCACACAGTTTCAGATTTAGTCTTAATGTTTATCCAACTATTATAGAGTGGGAATAAACTGGGTATTCCCAAAATTGCAGGTTAGCCTTTGACAGGGAAATAAAATGTAGATGAATAAAACTCTTGCAGTCTAATCTACCAGATCAACCAGATTTAATGCGATTTCAGTTGAATTTCTGGCAGACATATTCCACAATCACATGCACACGGCACTGCAAATCCCATACATTCCATAAAGCTTTTAAAGTAAAAAAAATCTAAATTCCTCAGATAAAGATTCCATAGAAAGTTTCTGGAAATTTACCAGAGACCTATAGTTTCAGTTTATCCCCAAGTTTAATGGGGATGAGTCACTCGACTTTTCCCACACTGACTATAACACACTGTTGCGTGAAAAGTGTTTGGGTCTCCTAGTTCCAGCGAAGAAATAATGTAATGCTTTGCAACATACAAAGACATTCTAGACAAATGTGTGCGTCCAGCCTCCAGTCTGCTAAGTGGGTGTGCTGGTAATATGTCAACAAACAGACCTATTTGAAGTACATCTTCATAATTATGTATTCATATAGAGTCTTTTAGGACTTTAGAATAAGTAATTGTGTATTTTTTCTCACTTACTAGAGAAGCATTAGTTTTCCATGATGTTTGTGAAATCAGCTCAGAATTTGCCTAAGGCCCTAAAATAACAAGGTTTGTTGATTGTGACTGCTCTGTGTTTTGTCTGCAGCTCTGGGATCTTCTGCACAAGCTGCACTTTGTTCTTATCTACATTGCTCCCTGGCAGATAGCATGGGGTAGCGCCTTTCATGCCTTCGCTCAGCCCTTCGCTGTGCCCCGTATCCTTACAGACTGACCTTATGATCTGTGTTTGGAATTGACTTGTGTACTGTGTAGTGACTTTGTATATATTGACTTTGCATATTTACTTCGTTACATTTACTAAAATTACAGGGGTAGGTAGCGGTGGCTCAAATGGTTAAGGCGATGAGTTGCTGATCTGGAGACCTGGGTACCAGTGGTTGGCTTGCCCCACCACAGGCAAGCCAACCACTGTTGGGTCCTTGAGTAAGACCCTTAACCCTTCCTGCTCCAGAGGCGCTGTATCATAGCTGACCCTGCGCTCTGACCCCGACTTACTAAGATGTGACAAAATAAAGGTATTTACATAAAGTAGATCTTTAGAAAAAGGACAGGGGAATCACATAACAGGAAACAGGAAGAACAACGTAAACATAACTATAATTATAAACAAGACGCATGAAACATTGAACAAGGAAACAAGCATAAAACCTAAACCTTACAGTCTGACAGTTTATGTATTTAGTAAGCAGTGGTGGCTCAGATGGTTACGACTCTCGGTTGTTGATTAGAAGTTAAGGTCCAGCACTGCCAAGCTGCCACTGTTAAGGGAAAGCCCTCAACCCTCTCTGATTCAGTGGCACTGTAACATGATCTACCCGGTGCTCTAACCCCAACTTTCTAAACTGAAACATGCTAATAGAAAGATATTAGAATTATCTAATTATAACCGAATAGAAATGATGTAATGTTCAGTATGGGTAAAAAAACAAGCACAATATGCAATAACACATTGAATTAAATAATCAGTGTTTATTTGACTGCTTATATCATATCGTCCTCTAGTTGTTTAAACTTTTATGCAACATTATATAACAAAAGTCACCCAATATACAATTTCTTTAGTTCACTTAACAGCGAGTACTTTTGTTTAAAGGGAGTTTCTAGATGCTTCTCCTCAGTAAGAATCTGACAGCCTCAGACGTGTAATGGTGTGTAACCCGACTCTAATTATATATAATTAACTCTCATAATTGCCATTTTGAACTTTCATCCACTTAATTCTTAAGTGCTAAATATCAATTTACTTATCAGTTCAGATCTTCCAAGTTTCCTTAATAAAGGTGCCCAGATTCTGCCATGCTGTTAGTCCAGACATTAATCACTACCATCTTTTACACTCCACTGAGCCCGTTTCTGGGCAGTGCTATTTTTATCACATCCTACCCACGACCTGTCAAGTTTTGGGAAAGAAACTACAAGTAAGAACTTTTTTTTTTTCTTGAAATGCACAGTTTTTGCAATAGCATGTCTTACTGTATTATATATTCAGATGACAGGATATGCAAAATTACTATTTATATATTAAAAAGGCTAATTAAATAAAGAAATAAATAAATGAAAATAGCTTTATTAGTACATGGATAGATAAATTGACTTTTCCAGGAAACATTAGCAGATTTTTTCCCAGTGGTGTCACAACAGCCTTTTGAGTTTACTTAATTAATGGTTTTACTAATGTTGCACTAATGTTTCTGAATTAATCATTTTCAGCACGAAGCGTATTGACAATTCCAACAGCAGACTGATGTCTCAGATTGACAAGGATACCGGTAAATATGGTTGACATGCGTAAATTTAGACGCAGTAATATACTTAGTGCACTTAGTTTTATTTCTGCATTCTGTCACTGATGGAGTTTTGGTTCCTTGCCGCCGTCATCTCTGCCTTGCTTAGTTGGGGACTCTAAATTTATAGATATCATAGAATTGAGTGTTTTAATGAATGTTTAATATTGTCGTTTCTGATATAATTCTGTAAAGCTGCTTTAAAACAATCCTGATTGGCTAAAGAAATAAAATAAATAAAGGCGAATAAATCAGCCGATTGTTATATTAAGTTGTGAAAGCACCATGTCTCCACACTGCTGCAGAGAATATCAAGTATATCATTCTTACAATGGTCATTGTCCTAAAGCAGCTGTACACAGACAAAGATAATTATAAAATGCAAATATAACAAAAAAATGGGTTTTCCCTGATTGTCCCTGATGAGCAAGCTGAGGGCGAAGGTGGCAAGGAAAAACTCCCTTAGATGGAATAGGTAGAAACCTTGGGAGGAACCAGACTTAACAGAGAACCCATCCTCATCTGACAGAGGAAACAGATAGCAGGAATTATGCAGCAGGGTGTGAACTGTGTGTGTAGGCAACTGTAGTCATAAGTGGAAGTGTCCTCAGTCACCATGGTGATGTGATGATCATCAAGCGGAGGCGGGTCACAAGGAAGGGTCAGACAGGTCCAGAGTGGAGATGGGGTCTGAATTCAGTAAGAGAGAGAAAGAGAGAGAGAGAGAGAGAGAGAGAGAGAGAGAGAGAAAGAGAGTTCAGTGTATAGCGTGATTGTACACTTAATCTAATATTCTTTATGAGATGATAAGAATGTAAGTACTAGATTATTAGGGCCATTTTTCTCTACATCCATACGTCTATTAGAAACTTAGTTTCACTCGAACTCCTATGATGTACTACTAGAAAGGCTTTGCACTAGATTGTTGGTGTAAATTGTCAACAGTGTGTGGACACCTAACCATTACAAACAGATGGAACATCTTATTCCAAGTTACTCCCCATTTTGCTATTAGAATCAGTTCTACTCTTCTCGTAAGTCATTCCACTACAATTTGGAGCTTGAACGTGAGATCTGTTCATTCGGCTGCAATAGAATAAGTACGATCGGGGCCTAACATCAGGTAAGGAGGTCTGTGGTGCAGTCGGTGCTCCAGTTTGTTCCAAAAGTGTTAGAGCTAGAACTTTGTGCAGAACATTCAAGTTTTCTTCTCCAATCATAACACAACATGTCCCAACCGACTTTAGGGGTTTTGTGCACCGGGACATTGTCATGCTGGAACAGTGTTTGGGTCTCTTGGTTCAGGTAAAGGAGTAATGTAATGCTACAACATGCAAAGATATTCTAGACAACTGTGTGCTTACATATTTTGGCATTGGAAGCACATATGGAGCTGATGGTCAGGTGTCCACAAACCTTTAGTAATATGGGGTATGTTCATTTAAAAATATTTTCAAAATCAGACACTCATGTTGGGTGAGGAGGTCTGGGTGCAGTCAGTATTCCAGTTTTTTAGTTTATCCCAAAAATGTTTAGAAGGGTTGAGGTCAAGACACTTAAGTTCTTCCACACAATGGAATTCCGGGGGGATCCATGCCAACATGACGTAATTTTATGAATATGTGCCTAATAAGTGGGTAGGTTGTTATATTATTATTACAGAATTGGTATAGTTTTATGTACTGTATATACTCATTTGATACTCGTTTGATTTTCCTTCTCCAGGCTGTGACGATAACAATCTAAACTCAATCTTCTACGAGTACCTGACACGTTCACTGCAGCACTCTCTTTGTGGGGATCTGCTGCTAGGACGCTGGGGCAACTACAGCACAGGGGACTGCTTTATCCTGGCCTCAGATTACCTTAACGCTTTTATACACCTCATCGAGGTCGGCAACGGACTCGTCACCTTCCAGCTGAGGGGTCTTGAGTTCAGGGGTAAGTAGTTATAGATATTTTTACCATGATGGCTGAATATAAAGGATTTTGTTTAATGTATAATGTAAAATGTTTACTGTTATTTATTGTTATTATTAAAGCAATATGTAGTTAAGGTACGGTTGAGTTTAATTTAAAAATCACACAGCCATGTTTTGTTCTAACCTGTTTGAGTTTTGGAACTTTTCGTCAATTACCCCGATTCTATGTCTGTTTGTCCTATAAATAAAGACAAAATGCCCTATATATATATATATATATATAGATAGATATTTTTTTTTTCTGTTGAGTGCTTATTTGTTCATGGTGCAACAGGCCTTATCTAAATCAAAACGTTAATATGAATCAATAAGAATCAAATAAAAAAAACTAAAACAGAATCACTATAATTTAATTGATACCAAACCCTTCTTACGACAAGTACTTAAGTACTAAATTATTATTAATTATCAATAAATATTATTATAAAAACAGTTATTACTCACATTAAATGGCTAATAAATCTTACAAATATATCTGTGGCTTTTTTGTGCTTTTTTCTACTTGTGAAAAATGAACTTAGCAAAGTTGAATATTTTTAACAACTTAAGTAAAAATAAAAGTACCGCAATTTAATTATACTCAAAAAAGTAGAAAAAATGGATAAATCCATTCAATTACTGTAACAAAAGTGTTTGTAATTAGTTACTTTCCACCAAAACCTCTTCTAAGTAAAATCTCAGAAAATGTTTAAAGATTCTTTAAGGAACCACATTGTAAGGACTGCTTCATGTTCTTGTTTTCTGTTCATGTTTATGGTTATATTTCATGTTTATTTTTCATGTTTATGTTTAATGTTCTATGTTTTATGTTTCATGTTTATGTTTGTTTGTTTATGCTTTATGTTCTATGTTTTATGTTTATGTTTCTCGTGTCATGTTTGTGTTGCGTTGTTGTTTCCAGTTCACGTTTGTTTCTGTTCATAATTGTGTTTACTTCCTGTCTCGTTCCATGTGATTCTTGTGCCCCATGTCTTTACGTGATTCTCTTTTACATGTGTCTTGTTCTTATTGGTCAATCGTGTGTATTATTAGCCCTTGTGTTTCCCTTTTGTCTTTGTTGATTTCGGTTTGTCCCTGTACCACTGTCGAAAGTCTGTTTCTGTCAAGCTAAGCTAAGTCAAGTCAAGTTTATGTTTGTTGTTTTGTTTAGTGTTTACTGTAAAAAAAACTCACTGCAAAAAAATGTGTTCATTACACATATTATACTCCCACTTTTTTCTTCATCTAAATGTAGAATTCTCTATGACATATAATAATTATGTCAAGATCTGAGTAATATCACTTACTGTTTTTTTGTCTTGTAACCGATCAGGCACGTACTGTCAGCAGCGGGAGGTGGAGGCCATTACTGAGGGCGTGGAGGAAGATGAGGGCTGTTGCTGCTGTGAGCCTGGTCACCTGACACACGTTCTGTCATGTAATGCTGCGTTTAATCTGCGCTGGCTCGCCTGGGAGCTCACCACCACCAAGTATGTGCTTCAGAGCTACAGCATCAGTGAGAACAATGCAGCCACCATGCTGCAACTCTACGACCTACGCAAACTGCTCATCACCTACTACCTCAAGGTATCAACTGCCTTTGAGTTACCCTTTAGACCTGCTGCTAAAATACAGTTTTTACCAGCTTTTGCTTTAGTTGTTATTTTATTTGAGAATATTGTGGATATAATAAATAAATATTAAAGTTAAAATAGTGGACTTAAGCTCAATAGCTGTATCATATAGGTACAAGAAATGCATTGAGGAATGTTTTATGATCTGGTAGCTAATATGACTTAACATTAGGAATGTACTGATAAAGATACTGGAATCGGAATCGGGCCCAATACTGAGCTCATGTACTAATACTTGTAAAAATACTCTAATATTAAAAACCGATATCTCTTATGAAATCATTGACAGAAATTTCAGTGCATAAAGATTCCGACAGTAGCGACAAAATGTCTCAATGGTGTCAAAAAACTTTTAAATGAATGATGCCAGCAAACGCATAGCAAAATTCCGCAAAAATATTAAAAGGTTAAAAAATAAGCACTTGTAATCTGAATAATCTAAAGTAAAACACTAAAATTAGTGCAAGGAATTTGCTGCCAGCAGTATTGTTAGCACTTGGAGAGCCGTACAAATAAACCCATATTGAGAAAGAAACAAAAAAATGGGGGAAACAGCAAAATTCATACATAGGCTAAAGCAGTGGTTCCCAACCTTTTTTTGCCTGAGAACCCCTTTACCCCAAGAAAATATTTTAGGGCCCTCTAGAATTTTGTGTTTCCAGTATTGCTGGCACTGCGACCCGAAAGGGTGGGAGCTTCCTCGCCTGGAATCGTTCTCTTTAATGCCTACCGCTAAAAACTTTTTAAAAATATGACGCAACCCCCACAGAGTCCCCCAGCCCCCTTATAGGTCGGAAACCCCTGTTGGGAACTGCTGGGCTAAAGCAAAAAACAATTATTGCTACATTAGAAATGATTTACTTGAGTATAAGTGAAGTAAACTAAAAATGATATTAGTCAGATAAGAGTTAAAAAAACGTACAGGTATCGGTATCGTGAGTACCAGAAAAAAAATATTGTTACTCATACTTAAAATAGTATCGTCGTCCCTACGGTATATAAAAGAATGTCTATGCCACATTTTATGTCTAGAGTATCATCTACTATCTGGTGATCAACCCCAAACTACAGACCTGGCTTAAAAAGCAGGCCATCCAAGAGGCCCTGCAACCCTACAGTAAATGGCACCACATCGAGAGGGACCCGGTGGTGTTTAGCGTTAAGATCGATGAGGACTTTGTCCACTGCCTGCAAGGAGTCACAAGGGCCAGCTACTGCAACGTCTATCTGGAGTGGATCCAGTACTGCGCTAGCAAGATGGAGGAAGTGAGATACTTTTGCTACAAGATTTAGGCAGCTTTTACACCAGTAACAGATTATTAGTAATGGAAAAGCTGTCATGTGAAACAGGAAGCACTTTCTGCAGAACCAGGTGGTATCGAGACGACCTGTAGGAGGTGGTGTGAGTTCGATTTGTTGAAACTGTGTAGCAATTCTTGTAAATGTAAAATGTAGACCGCTTAACTTAAACAAGTGACAAAGGAAGTGGAATTAATATTCTGTTGATGGCTCCCTCTGGTGGAGGAATTAATGGTTCAAGAACTTAGTACAATGATACAACTATGGGTGGCAGGGGATTCTGTTGTAAATGCACCTGAAAAGGTGCTTTCACAAGTGTAAGAGCTTATTATATCATCTGACTCAAGTGCACATGGATATGAGCTGAAGGGGTGAAGTTTCTTACTCCTCATAGTAGAAGGGGTGAAGTTCCTAAATCCTCAGTAGAAGGGGTAAAGTTTCATACTCCTCATAGTAGAAGGGATAAAGTTCTTTCCTCCTCATAGTATACGGGATGAAGTTCTTTACTCCTCTGGCAGAAGGGGTGAAGTTTCTTACTCCTCTAAGTAGAAGGGGGTAAAGTTCCTAAATCCTCAGTAGAAGAGGTAAAGTTCCTGACTCCTCATAGTAGTAGGGGTGAAGTTTTTTACTCCTCATAGTATAGAAAGGGTGACGTTTCTTACTTTTCATAGTGGAATGGGTGAAGTTTTTTACTCCTCATAGTAGACAAGGTAAAGTTCCTAAATACTTAGTAAAAAGGTAAAGTTCCTTATTCCTCATAATAGAAAGGGGAAAGTTCCTTACTCCTCATAATAGAAAGGGGAAGTTCATTAATCCTCATAGCAAAAAGAGGTAAAGTTTTTTACTCCTCATAGCAGAAGAGGTTAAGTCTCTGACTCCTCGTAGTAGAAGGGGTGAAGTTTTTTTTACTCCTCATAGTATAGAAAGGGGTGAAGTTTCTTACTCCTCATAATAGAAGTTTTTTACTCCTTATAGCAGACGAGGTGAAACACTTAACAATTAAACAAATACAAAAATATATCACGTAATGTTCTCTATGTGTATTTGTGATGATGTTACATAAACACAAATGCACCATAATCAGATAAAATCAGACCACTGCTGCAGGGGTAACAGGAAAAAGGTTATGTTTTGCGTTATACATAACTCGTTGAAAGGATTAAACCAGTGTGTGTTTTTCTGTTTTCAGCCAGTGGAATGTGATGAGGATTCTTGGCTTGTCACATTGTGTTTTGCATTGTCTGTCCTGGGAAGAAGATCTTTTGGCACTGCATCGCATAACATGTCCAATAGGTATGTTCTTTATCTTATGTAAATAGTGCTGGCTCAGGGGTTAAGGCATTGGTCCGCCAATCAGGGCATTGTTTGTTCAAATCCCAGCACTGCTAGACTTTGATTGTAGGGTTACTTAAAAACCCTTTAACATCAGCTGAAGTTTCCATTTACGGCGTTTGGCAGGCGCCCTTATCCAGAGCGACTTATTTATACAACTGAAAATTGGAGGGTTAAGGGCTTGCTCAGGGGCCCAGCTGTGATGGCTTGTTGGAGCTGGGAATTGAACCCACAATCTTCAAGTTGGTAGTTCAACACCTTTAACCACAAGCCACCGTATTAAAAGGAAGTAGCTTTTAATTCGGATACATGTAAGCAGATGACAACATCTACTGCTCAGTAGTATCCTGTCTCAGTTACAAGTAACATGGATAAAAGGTCAATTTATTTGCTTTGAATATAAGGAAGTGTCTGCCTTTTTAATAAATAATTTCAGTCAGAGGAATGACACACAATACACATGGTGAGAATCTTGTTTCTCTCTCAGCCTGGAGTCCTTCTTGTACGGCTTCAGCACTTTGTTCAAAGGAGATTTCCGCATCGCCTCCAAGGACGAGTGGGTCTTCGCTGACATGGATCTACTGCAGAAGGTGGTCGCACCGGCAGTTAGGATGAGCCTCAAACTTCATCAGGTATGTGCAGTTCTGCTAAAACGACAGAAAAAAAAATAAAATAGAATCATAAATCCTATTAATTAAAAAGCTTCAGATTGTAATAAAGAATGTAAAAAATGTAAAGCGACAGAATAAATTGCCATCATTAAATCTTATGTTAACCAAATCTGCCAAATATGGCATATCCGACTAAGATTAGGACTAATAATAAGCCTGTGCATGATACAAATACATATAACATTTACTTTCAATTTAAAAACATCTAAGATTTTTTTAACAACTGCATTTGCAATGTAATCACTTGGTAGTTCATTCGTTCATTCATTCATTCATTCGTCTTCTATACCCGCTTATTCTCTAATTCGGGGTCACAGGGATCTACTGGAGTCTATCCCAGCTGTCTCTGAAAGGGTAAAAGGCAATTGGGGTACACCCTGGACAGGTCGCTGGTCCATTACAAGGCCACACACACACTCACACACACTCCTATAGACCATTTAGAATCACCAAGCAATCTAACATACATGTTTATGGACTGTGGAAGGAAACCGCAGAACCCGGAGTAAACCTAGCAAGCACAAGGAAAACTTACAAACTCCACACAGAAAGACCGGGAATCGAACCCGGGTCCTTCTTGCTGTCAGTTACATTTCTGTCGATTTGCAGATGCCCTTATCCTAACCAACTTACACTTATTCGTTATTTCAACCCAACTAAGCAGTTGAGGGTTAGGAGCCTTTTGGTAGTGCAGTGATTAAGGTGTATGACTACTAATCGGAAGATCGGGATTTGATTCTGAGCACCACCAAGCCACCACCACTGGGCCACTGAGCACGGCTCTTAATCCCCAATTGCTCAGTTGTATAGAAGAGATAAATGTAAGTAGCTCTAAAAAGCTACTTATATTACAGCATTTTATACAACTGAGCAATTGGGGGTTAAGGCCCTTGCGCAGGGGCCCAGTGGTGGTAACTTTGTAGTGCCTGGAATCAAACCCTGATCTTCCAATTAGCAGTCATACACCTTAATCACTGCAGTACCACTGACTTTAAAGCTTTTACTATACTTTTAGCTGAACTGTGATTTTTTTTCTGCGGTGAAGAGGACAAACCCCCAAACTCCACACAATGGATTCAAAATGTTATCTTCTCTTAACCTGTGAACATTTTCTGATAGGCTTCCCCTGTAGAAAAGATGCTATAGACTATGCATTGTTGTCTAACCTAGACGGATTCTAATTTCCTAAATTTATCCATAAACAACTAAACTGGGGAAAAATGATGGTTTAATTCCCAGCACCAACAAACTGTCACTGGTGGGCCCCTGAAAATGATATAAATGTAAATCGCTCTTAATAAGGGTGTCGGTAAAATACCAGAAATGTGAATGTAAAGAGATAATTAATGTGTCATGTAAACCCAATAACCTGCTGAAATAAAGAACTGAAGCAATGAGGCAGATGGTAGCTCAGCGGTGGAGATGTTGCTTAGCTCACTTCACTGTACATTTCTATTAAAACAGGCTCATTAACATCAGTTTCTGTGTGTATGGATGATAGGACCACTTCACCAGTCTGGAGGAGAGCGAGGAGCCGGCTGTGCTGTATGAGGCCATCAGTACATACAGGAGCTCACTGGTGATATGTGATGAGGGTGACCCTGCGTGGCGGAAAGCCGTACTGTCTAGCAGAGACATGCTGCTGACGCTACGCCACACGTTGGACGATGGCAATGACGAGTATAAGATCATCATGCTGTATAAACGCTACCTGAGCTTTAAAGTCATTAAGGTGAGACTGTCATCATGCATCTTAAAGAGGGTGGACAAAAATACAAATGTATCAGAGATACAATGAACAAAACAGAGAGTCCCCAAAAACGGGTGCAAATATTCATACATTAATAAGTCCAGAGTTATCATTATGCACGTACAAACGTACTGTATATACTACAAGTGGCGTAGCTGGGGGGGATCAGTGCTTGGGCACAACATCTGGGGGCGTTAACTTAGTGTAATATTTCTTTTACCACTTAATTGATTTTAAAATGACTGGGTTGCCAGATAGAACTAAAACTGTCCATTCATTGAAAAAACACTGGGGTTTTGTTAAATAATAATAAATTTTGTACCTGCACAATTAAATAACAAACCACCAAAACGGATAGGATAATACCCAATCTGGCAACCCTGGCTGATCCTGTATCTTGTCTGAATGAACAGGGTGTGCAAAGGTACGCAAAGAAATATGTTGACAGGCGGGTAGGAAAGCCTATCATAGTTTTCGGACTGGACATTTTAATTGGATGAAGGTTTTTTTTTTTATTTTTTACTTTTTATTCTAAACCTTCCACATAATAGATAAATTCATAGAAATACATTTAGAACAATTAAGTAGAAGAAACTTTAAATCAATTCACCTATCCTGTATTTACAGTGTTGGAATTCTGACCGGAATATTGTAGCTTTAAGTCCCAGCATTAATAAGCTGGGCCCCTGAGCAAGGCCCTTAAAATAAAATAAAATGTAAATAAGTTAAATGTACTGTAGTTAGAACAGCTAATCTCGCATTGCGTCAATGGCCACCTACAATATCTGCTGTGTAAAAAGATTCTAACCTTCAAAATGTGACATCTTATCGATAAAAACACTAAAAACTCGAAGGAAATGGCTGCACTTGTACTCTTCCAGAAGACACATTTGCCCCAATCAGGGTCCGATCCATCTCTCTATTTTTCTGACAGATCAATAAAGAGTGTGTGCGTGGGCTGTGGGCGGGACAACAGCAGGAGCTGATCTTTCTGCGCAACCGTAATCCAGAACGAGGAAGCATCCAGAACTCAAAGCAGGCACTG
Organism: Bagarius yarrelli; assembly: GCA_005784505.1. NCBI lineage: Eukaryota > Metazoa > Chordata > Actinopteri > Siluriformes > Sisoridae > Bagarius > Bagarius yarrelli. The sequence continues at coordinate 3,814,863 of VCAZ01000006.1, read as the reverse complement.
CGGAACATGATCAACTCCTCGTGTGACCAGCCGCTGGGTTACCCCATGTTTGTGTCTGCCCTTACCACCTCGTACGCAGAAACACACAAGCACATGGGCAGCTTCTGGGGTGGCACTCTCAGCCTCCAGGGCATCCGCAAATGGCTCTGCTCCCGGTGGCTCCGGTGGGTTACAGTGTGTGTGATCTGTGTGTGTTTTATTGATTTATTATAAATAGTTGTGGAATAAAAAAAAATGGGATTGAATATAAATGATAAATGTATTGTATGTTCGAAGAAGAATAGCTTAGAAAAATATCCCATAATTAAACAGACGAGTATCTAGGGCCTGTATAGTGTACACGTCCTCACTTTCAAGTAGTTTTCCGGAAAAACTTGGTAGTGAGGACGCGTAAACTATAAAAAGGCAAAAGTATTGGGACACCTGTCCATCCCATTCATATGTGTATTGAATAACCTACAGTATTCCAGATCTATCCAGATCAGGCACTTGATCTTTGGTGAGAAGGTCTAAGGTTCTGTCGATGTTGCAGTTTATTTCAAATGTGGAGTTCCTCCACCCAAACTGTAACACATTATGTTCTTCATGGAGCTCTGGGGCTTTATCATAGCAATTGATGGTTAAGGGCCTTGATCAGGGGTCCAGCAGTGGCAGCTAGGTGGTACTGGGAATTAATCCCTTGATCCTTAAACATCTGACCAGAAGAACCAGCAGGTTATTCCATGCTGCAGCAAAATTTTCATGATCTTGTCTGAATGGCCGTCTAGAAGACGAGGTCCACACTGGGAAACTGCCACTAGGGCTAAATGTCTTTAAGTGCTGATCCACCAAGTGGGCTGGATACAGACTGGATCTGGTGGCGACTGTGAGCTCGGAATAAGAAGGAATTAGCGTATTAGCGCAGACGCTGTTTTGATTATGATATACAAATACATTGTGTGTTATTGGAGGTGTTCCAGGTTCCGGTTGACTTGATTATTGTGTGTAAATGCATTTATATTAAATCTGTACCTGTTTGACACATGTGAATCGACTGAAGATGCAGATTGATTAAGTTGTAATTTGCCAGATCTTTAAAGTGAAAATACAGTAATGCTGTTTTGATGACGTGTGATTTGAGTTGTACGGAATAAAAATTTCACTGATATCTTCGCTCTTCGACAGCATAAGGAAGGACAATCTGACCAGTTGTAACAGCGGCGTTAACATGGAAGACGTGGACTGTGCCGGCTCGTCCGTTAGTCATACTCACAACTCCGTCACATCCCAAAGCACAAGCACACACCAGCCGCCTCCTCGCAGCTCACGCACCCGACACCACAGTACAGGTCAGTGTGTTTCTGTCTATAGACTCGAGTTGAGTACTACAGCATCTGTGGGCGGTGTCACATGTTCTCCTAAAGTGTTAGCCATTTAGCAGACACTCTTATCCAGAACGACTTACATACAACTGAGCAATTAGGGGTTAAGGGCCTTGCTTAAGTGGCAGTGCCAACTTGTTGGTGCTGCGAATCAAACCCAGATCTTCCAATTAGCATGCTACCGTTTACCTTAAATACATTTACATTTTTGGCATTTAGCAGACTTGCATTAATCCCATTTGTACCAATGAGCAATTGATGGTTAAGGGCCTTGATCAGGGGTCCAGCGGTGGCAGCTAGGTGGTACTGGGAATTAATCCCTTGACCCTCCTTAACCACTTTACCACTTTCCTAGAACGAGTGTCTGTGTGGCTTTGCTGTGGATCGTCAGGTTTTCTTTGGCAGTCCAACCACAGTTACACTAATTAAAGACTTGTAATAGGTTCTACTCAGAAATGAATGTATGCAAGTGGTATATCAGTGGTTAAGGCGCTGATTAGAAGGTTGTGAGTTCAATACCCAGGACCCCCATGCTGTGTTTCTGAGCAAGCCTGTTAATGCTCAGTTGTATAAATGAGTGATGACTGCTTAATGCTGTAAATGTAACGGTGTGTGATGGTTTGACATTTTATTCTAGACCCCACAATCAGTGGTTAAGGGTTCGACTCCAGCTCCAACATGACACTGACTTTTCATATTAAATAAAGAATAAAATAAAATAAAATAAAATATATTTTTTTACATATCCCATGATAGAAAATTATAAAAGCCCAGAAGGAATACCAACCTCCCTATTGGGAAAATCGAACCTTAGACTTTTTTAAAGCGTCAAAATTCAATCTTGTTTTAAAAAACTAGTTTACCATCAAATTTTTACTCTTTAAAAAAAATAAATAAATAAAAAAATAATAAATATATCACAGGTAGTATAAAAAATATATAGCACGAGTCTGAACTTGTGGTCTGACCTTTCACATCTTATCATCAATTACCCCGACTGAATATCAATGTTTTCAATACGAAACTTTTCATAATCGTCACAGTCTTGCCTGAGTCAGCTGCTGTTGGGTTTTGTCTACCCCTACAGGACGCCGTGAGTATCGCAGTGGCTCAGTGCAGCCTCAGTGCCAGCGAGCCCCAGTCACCAGTCGCTCTGGTCCCATCCTGGATCTCCAGCAGGGTTCGGGCTCCAACGGTGTCGTGCAGCGCCTCTCAAACAGTCAGCTGTCCTTCAACACCTCGTCCATCGCCTCGGCCTTCTCCCAGGTGATCTCTGTGCTTTTTCTCTGCGGAAATTATTAAAGAACTACTTGGCCTGTTTATATCCTTTAGCGAGCAGCATAGATAGCTGCATATAGCTCGTGTTTAAACATTTCTGTAAAGTATTCGAAAAGATCTCAATTTGACAAATACTCTACACATATTCTATATGGACAGAAGTATTGAAACATCTGACTATCATACTATCATGTCTATATATGTTTTATAAACATCCTATTCCAGAGTAAGTCTCTGAAGTTCTATAATAACCAACCGCACTTGCTGCTAGGATTTTCTCATTTAGCTACAATAATATTAGTGAGATTTATAAAACATAGTAATGCTGCTAAATGATTTTTTTTTTCTGAATAGAGAACATTTGGAAAAGAGGATAGCATGCCAGTGTTCTCACTGCATTTGTAAAGCATCTTAGAGGCAACAGATTGCTCTGCAAATTACAAACTGCTTCTTTAAGTTGCTTTATTACACTTTAATGTAGTGGTTCCCAGACTGAAGGTGTGCGGAAAAGCTAATGTTAAGTCAGCAGATGTATGAGCCCATACTATTTGCTATGGCGCGCCTCACCGCCTGACAGTGTTCACCGAGCAGGTTTGGTCCCTCCCAGGTTTGGTCGCGGTTTGACATCCACTGAGTTGCCCATACTAGTGCTTTACCCATGTACCGCTCATGTTCAACGGAAAAGTCTGCACAGAAAAAGTTTGGGAACCACTGGTTTAATGCATTTTGTCGCTTTATGTTGAGTTGCATTTCTCGTATAAGACCTGCTTTACAGCTGAAATCATGATGATCATGATGTTGATGATGACGATAGGTACCACGTGTGTCTGCGGCGGGCGCCGTGCTCTCAGCTCAGCCACGCTGCAGTCAGGCCTCCTCCTCCAGCTCCACTCTCAGCCTGCTGTTCGGAAAACGCAGCTTCTCCAGCGGTCTCGTCATGTCAGGTCTCTCCGCCGCCGAGGGAGGGAACAGCAGTGACACACAGTCATCCAGCTCTGTTAATATCATCACCCCGGGACCTTCAGTACGTCACACTCGTACACAGGTACAGTACAGCTTCACACACAAACCTCTTTAATACACTCAAAGATGGTGATGCGCAACAGACCAACACCCATAATCACCTCCACATGTTCGGAAATTATAACCGCTAGATTTTAAAGTGTAGCTGTCGGGATTTGCTCATTTAGTCACAATAGTATTAGTCAGATCAGGTCTGAGGAGGTCTGGGATTCATTTGGTCCAATCTCAGGGGCTTTGTGCACGGGGCATTGTCATGTTGCCTCCTAGTTCTGCCCGTTAAACGTGAGCGCCTTTATTTTGTCACATTTTTTTTACAGCACAGTAAAATTTGTTTTTTCCCATCTTAGTAAGTTGGGGGTCAGAGCACAGGGTCAGCTATGATACAGCGCCCCTGGAGCAGGAAGGGTTAAGGGTTTTGCTCAAGAACCGAACAGCAGCGGCTGGTTGCCGGTGGTGGGGCTTAAACCCAGGTCTTCAGATCAACTACTCAGGCTGGCGGTGGTAGAGGCTTGAACCCAAATCTTCAGATCAACAACTCAGTGCCTTAAAGTGCAGCCGCAAGTTTGAATCCGTTTAATATTAAGAACAAAAATATTGGTAAAATGATTTAACTAAGGAACAGGTCAACGTGTCACATGACCTGCGTTTGTTATTGACAATCCAGGCTATGCATTTGTTTTTGGTACCCAGTTCAAACCCTTGATTTACGATGGGGTTACAATTTCTGAAGTCAATATAGGTTTACCCCCTATGATGTGTTCTGAAGTAGCCCACAGTAGCTTATAAAAGTGGCCACAAGGTGGCTGTAGATGTGTGTTCTAATAATATCCTGCCGTTTTTATGTCTTTTGGGTCATACTGTCGTATCGTAACTCCAAAAATCAAAATATCGGAAGTCGAGGGTTTCTGTACTAACCTGAAAGTGACACCATAAAGACTGAGGGGTTTGGCACACATATTTATTTATTTTTAGCCAGTACAGTTAATATTGCTCTCTTTGTTGTTACCAGTGTTCATCAGAAGCCTATGAGAGTATAGACGCCACGTCTACCGGGACTTCAGGGCCAAGAGACAACACAGCATCATGTGAGAAGAATCAGGAAGAGTCCGGTTCAGGCTCAGGTTCCGGATTGGGCTCTGTCATCCAGGAGAACTCGGAGCAGAGGAGTACCTGAGTGCTTCTCATCATGAGAACATAACTCAAGACATGATTTATACACACCATGATTAAGAAAAATTTGATATTGAAAAGTTTAAAAACCTTTCCGGTGGGACTCGAGTGTGTGGAACTGGATTAGTAGTGAAGTGTTCGGTGTGGCTGGAACTCTGGATGTTCTGTGGGACTGTGATCAGGAGACCATGACCTCAAGATGTGTCCTCAAGATACAGGCATTCTGTTTCATTCTATCTGGTCAGGGTTATGGTGGATTTAAAGCTTATACCATGATCACTTTGGATTGAATGTCATACACACAAATAAATGGACACACACACACACACACACACACACACATGCTTGTTCACTCTTACACACTCGTTCACTACTGGCATGTTTTTGATGAGATTGGAAGAAACCTTAAATTAATAGAAAAAACACACACAAGAAAAACTACACACCTGAGATCAAACCTGGGGCCCCTGAAACTGTGAGGTTTTAACACTTTACCCTGTAACATCCTTTACAAAAAATAAAACCGACAAACAGACCAAGTTGTCTTTTAAAATTTGTCCGTCATTGCTAACAAATAGCTAAATAATAGCTAAGGTTAGAAATAGAATGCTTGCTTTAACCCCCTGCACAGAAAATCCCCCAAAAAAAAAACATTTTAGCATCAGAGGTGAAGTGGTGGATTAGTGGTTAAAGTGATGGACTGATACCAGAAAGACCGGGGGTTCGATTTCCAGCACCACCAAGCCACCGCTGTGGGTCCCTTGCTGAAGGGCCCTTAACCCCCAATTGCTCAAATGTATAAAAGAGATAAATTTAAGTCGCTCTGAATAAGGGCGTCCGCCAAAAGCCGAACATGATCATCATCGTGTTTCTTTATAATGCGTATAAACAGTAGCTTCCAAAATCAGAGACCCAGAAGAAATTTCACTTCCGTGTGCAGTTTAACAGCGTTTAGCATTTAGCATTCAGCGTCTAACGAGACCCTCGATATCTTCGTTAAGACCTTTTATTCAAATACTGGATGATAAATAAGTTCAGTATCCAAAGCAGACACATCTGTTAGGTGTCATTAACATACCCGCCTCCTACAGCATCCGCTTGACTGTTGATGGTTTTGACGGTGATGTAATCAGTCTTGAAAGTATAAACGGTACCTCGGCTCATTGAAATGTCTAATTGAACAACAAAAGGAGATTCCGGAGCCTCTGGTTATGGCAGTATTTCCCTGTGTGTGTACAGATGAATACATCTGATATTTTAGTGTGGTGTTGTTTTTTTTAAATTTGTTTAAAAAGATTCCGCTTTTGTTCAATCCTACCTGATAGGAAGCTCCTAAATCAGGGGATCTCCTTTCTCAAACACAGGGATCCACTCTTAAACGGTCAAAGGTTTTTTTTTAATAAAAGGATACTGCTGACCGGGTTTTCTCTCTGAACTTTCATTTACTGTTCATTGTTTCTAATATTATTCTGTGGACATATTGGGTGGTAGCTCGGTAGTTAAGGTGTTGGAGGAAGGTCATATGTCCAATTCCCAGGGTTACCAAACTGTTTCTAATATTATTCTGTGGACATATTGGGTGGTAGTTTAGTAGTTAAGGTGTTGGAGGAAGGTCATAGGTCCAATTCTCAGGGTTACCAGAACATCTTCCCACCTGATCATTAATGCAGGTTTCCAATCAACCAATCACATGACAGTAGCATGCAAATTTTCTAACTTTTCAACTAAAACATCTAGCAATTTAAGCGGTTATTTTTTTTGTGCATCACTCGCAGGACATTGACTCACTACATAGCCAATTTATCTGATTGCACACCGAACTAAAGACTCGGATTTGCCAGCTCAGCTCACTAATGTATTTTTTGTTGTTTTGATGTACACATACATCGCTGTCACGGCCATGTCATTTCCTCTGCTCTCTGACTCATACGGGAGAAGATAAAAGACTAGATTTCTAAAAGCCGCTCGCTGCAATTACAAGACGTGAGATGGACGGAAAGTATTTTAGTTTCTCTCTCTCTCTCTATTATTTCTCTATAATAGAGGTTATAAAGGTTCTTTTTTTGCCCCATTTTATAACCGTAATATATGGCAACACGATACGTTCCACACGGAAACTACACGTAATTATGATTTTATTAATCTTGATCAATTCTTTAGCTGAAAGGGAAAAGTTTTATCATAAGCATGAAATATTACAAATTGATCAAGGAAAAAATTGAATTTGTGTTTGTTTTGTTGAGCCCAAACTTTACACACTACAGCCCTACACACTGAGATGGTGCAATATTCCTGTGCAGATGTTCAGCATTCCAGATCCCGCCAGTGGAGTTGAGGTCCAGGCTCTTTGCAGAACACTCTAGGTTCTTCTACTTCTGTCTTGATAAACGATGTCTACATGCAAACAGTTTAAAAAGTCAAATTTGTGTCCTAAGCAGGTCCACATAAAGCTGTGATGATCAGGTGTCCATAAACTTTTGGTCAAATATGAACTTCGATATGCTGATATATTTTTTTTTTTTAAAGCTGGTTTTCTATCTAGGCCAAAAAGCTGAAGTCTGGATTCTTATATAGAGCAAAAGCACCAGTATCCTCGATTTGACAAGTACAAGTTTCACGTTTGTACATGCACAAGCAAAAAGTGTGAAAATGTCAGAGAATCTCATTTACACAGAATCCCAAGATGCACCAGCCGCCGATATTTCCTTTTTTTTATATCCGTGTATCTTCCCAAATAGTTTTTTTTATTTTAGCTTTTGATTAATATGATTTAGGATAAAAAAACAGATCTAAAATCATTCCTACTACCCAGGGAGTGATTTTTAGAACCAACACCATAATGAAATTGTGGCTATATTATGGTTATAAATGCCATGTAAGTAAAAAAAACTAAAAAGGAAAGACAGTAAAAAAAAAAAAATACGCATATCATATTAAATTAACACGTACAGTAATTGTTTCCTGACAAGTCTTCATATTTAATAATAATAAAAAGGTTAAATCACACCTATAAAAGTATACGCAGGTGATTTACACTAAAAAAAAGGCAGTATTTTATCCAAACCAATAAAAAAGGATGAATGAACGAATGTCTGAATGAATAAATAGAATAAGTAAACAAATAACCGAATATAATTAAAAATGTGTGGATGGAAATTTTTCTTCAACTTTACATCAACTAAGTAATAAAAAAAAGAAATAGTGTAAAAATTTTTAAGGGTACATGATTCCATTTAAAAAAAGAATAAAGTTTAAGGTATTAAAGATTTTTACTCAAAGTTCTCCAGGATGTGTACTTTTACCGAATTTACCAGATTAAGATGATTGTTGAGAGCTTTAACTGCAGTCTGAGCTGGTGGCAATCACAGAGGTCAGATGTTTGTTGTAGTTGGCCACCAGGTTTCCACACATCAGGAGGGATTTTGTCCCACTCATCTTTACAGATCCTCTCCAAGTCAGGTTTTGAGGCTGATGTTTGGGTTTTTTATGGGATTAGGATCTGGAGACCACTCCAGGACCTGAAAATGCTTCTTTCTGATCCACTCCTTTGTTGCCTTGGCCATGTGTTTTGGGTCATTGTTATGCAGGAATACCCCTCCACAATTTGTTTTCGATTTCCTGGCTAGGGGAAGAAGGTTCTCACACAAGATTTGACGGAACATGTCCCCATCCATTGTCTCTCTGATGCGGTGATCTGTCCTTAGCAGCAAAGCATGTTTCCACCTCCATGTTTGACTGTGGGGATGGTGATCTTGGGGTCATAGGCGGCATTCTTTCGTCTACAAACACGGAAAGTTGAGTTGATGCCAACGAGCTCGATTTTGGTCTCATCTGACCACAACACTTTCACCCAGTTTTCCTCTGAATCCTTCAGTTGTTTATTAGCAAACTTTAGACAGGCCTTCACATGTGCTTTCTCAAGCAGGGGGACCTTGCAGGTGCTGCAGGATTTTAGCCCTTCACTGTGTAGTGTGTTACCAAGTTGTTTTGGTAACTATGGTCCCAGCTGCATTGAGCTCGTTGGCAAGACCCGCCAGTGTAGTTCTAAGCCGATTCCTCACTGTTCTCATGGTCATGGAAATTCCACGAGGTGAGATCTTGCATGAAGCCCCAGACCAAAGAAGATTGACAGTTATTTTTGTATTTCTTCCATTTGTGAATAATTGCACCAACTGTTTATTAAGCTGCTTGGCGATGGTCTTGTAGCCCATTCTAGTCTTGTGTAGGTCTACAATCTTGTCCCGGAAATCCTTGGACAGCTCTTTGTTCGTTGCCATAGTGGAGAGTTTGGAATGTAATTGATTGATGGTTTTTGTGGACAGGTGTCTTTAATACAGGTTACTCTTTAGGGAAGTGCTCCTATTCTAAAGTTGTTACCTGTATGAAACACAGCTGGGAGCCAAAAAATCTTCTGATTAATAGAGGATCAAATACTTATTTCAATCAATAAAATGCAAGGTGGTTTGGACATGTACAGAGGAGGGATAGTGAATATATTGGTGGAAGTACATTATAAATGAAGCTACCAAGCAGAAGGCAAAGAGGAAGAGCAAAGAGGAGGTATATGGATGCGATAAATGAGGACATGAAGTTAGTGGGTGTGAGTGAAGAGGAGGTAGAGAATAGGCTTAGGTGGAGAGGGAGGATGTAGAGAATAGGGTTAGGTGGAGACGGAGGATGTAGAGAAAGGGTTAGGTGAGACAGGGTTAGGTGGAGACAGAGGATGTAGAGAATAGGGTTAGGTGGAGACAGAGGAGACAGAGGATGTAGAGAATAGTTAGGTGGAGACAGATGATGTAGAGAATAGTTAGGTGGAGACAGAGGATGTAGAGAATAGGGTTAGGTGGAGAGGGAGGATGTAGAGAATAGGGTTAGGTGGAGACAGAGGGAGGATGTAGAGAATAGGGTTAGGTGGAGACAGAGGATGTAGAGAATAGGGTTAGGTGGAGACAGAGGATGTTAGAGATAGGAGGGACAGAGGATGTAGAGAATAGGGTTAGGTTTAGAACAGAGGATGTAGAGAATAGGGTTAGGTGGAGACAGAGGATGTAGAGAATAGGGTTAGGTGGAGACAGAGGATGTAGAGAATAGGGTTAGGTGGAGACAGATGATGGAGAGAGGATGGAGAGAGAATAGGGTTAGGTGGAGAGACAGAGGATGTGAGAGAATAGGGTTAGGTGGAGAGGATGGAAGAATAATGGTTCAGAGGATGTGGAGAGAGGATGTATAGAATAGGTTAGGTGGAGACGGAGGATGAATAGAGGTGGAGAGAGGAATAGGGTTAGGTGGAGACGGAGGAGGATGTAGAGAAATAGGGTTAGGTGGAGAGACAGAGGATGTAGAGAATAGGGTTAGGTGGAGACAGAGGATGGAGGATGTAGAGAATAGGGTTAGGTGGAGACGGAGGATGTAGAGAATAGGGTTAGGTGGAGACAGAGGATGTAGAGAATAGGGTTAGGTGGAGACAGAGGATGTAGAGAATAGGGTTAGGTGGAGACAGGAGGATAGTAGGTGGAGACAGAGGATGTAGAGACGGAGGAAGGTAGGATGTAGAGAATAGGGTTAGGTGGAGACGGAGAGGATGTAGAGAATAGGGTTAGGTGGAGACGGAGGATGGTAGAGAATAGGGTTAGTGGAGACAGAGGATGTAGAGAAATAGGGTTAGGTGGAGACAGAGGATGTAGAGAATAGGGTTAGGTGGAGACAGAGGATGTAGAGAATAGGGTTAGGTGGAGACAGAGGATGTAGAGAATAGGGTTAGGTGGAGACAGAGGATGTAGAGAATAGGGTTAGGTGGAGACAGAGGATGTAGAGAATAGGGTTAGGTGGAGAGGGAGGATGTAGAGAATAGGGTTAGGTGGAGACAGAGGATGTAGAGAATAGTTAGGTGGAGACAGATGATTCGCTGTGGTGACCCCTAAAAGCGAACAGCCGAAAAGAGAAGAAGAATCATTAAAATGTGTTTTTCTGAATGTTTTAGTTGTTATTTGGGTTCTTACTGTTAGAATAAAGCCACTTTTACAATGATAGACTGGTCAGTTCTTTGTTACATAAAAACATAAACATAAAAATCAGAAGGGGATCCAATAATATTTTCCTCCTACTTTAAATCTCCTATTCATGTTTTTAGTGTTTTAAGAATGACAGCAATGTAAATTGTAATTCCTGAATGCACAGACATTTTAAACAGAATATTTGTCACTCACCGACAGATACCTGGGACGCAGACCGGCACTGACTCTGTGGAGAATAAAGACTCGCGTTTAATTAGCAGGCGTTTTAATTATTTGCTGAAACTCTGTACGGATGGGTTCCTGTGGTAAAAAAACCCCCCAAAAAACAAAACAAAACAAAGATTCGGGTCTACATAGAAAAAAAACCACTTCATAATGATTGGAATGGCTGAAATGTTTAAATCAGTTAAAAAACTCTAAAATTTGGGGATAAGATCTCGAGTGTTCAGCATTGCATGCCGGATCTTTAAACAAATTCCTGAGTCAGTAATAATGTCTATGATCAGCGGAATTGGCAAGTCTGGGCACTGCGACCTCCATAACAAACCCCAAAAAATTGAATTATAACTCTAACAGATGGGAACTCTGGAGCCAAACAGCAAAGAAAGATGTTCCGGTTGTAGAAGATCTGGAACATTCCTGGCGTCATTAGGGGAACTTAAACTGCGGTTAAATAAATAAATAAATAAATAAATAAATAAAGTTCTTGAGAATAAATCATGTGGTCCGCCCCAAAAAAAAAAATTAAAAAAATTATTGACTCAGATCTTAATATTAACGTTTAATTAACGTTTAAATATTAACGTTATTTGATTTATATTTTATAATTTTTTTCCAAATTCATTCAATAGAATAAAATAGAATAATGTTATGATCAGTGACCTGCAGGTGGTCATTCCAATGTTATTCTACTCATGTGGCACAATTACGCTTACATAAAATAAACCTTAAACTTCTACACGTGGTAAGTGGTGGTGTAGCGGTTAAGGTGTTGGACTGATACCAGAAAGACCAGGGTTCGAGTCCCACCACCACTTTGCTTAAGGCCCTCAGTAATTGAATTATAAATGCATTTGAGAGCTAATTGGAAGATCAGGGTTTAATTCCAAGCACCAACAATTTGTCACTGCTGGGCCCCCGGGCAAAGGCCCTTAACTCTCAGTTGTAGAAATGAGATAAGTCGCTCTGGATAAGGGCGTCTGCCAAATGCTGTAAAATGTAAAAATATTCCTTAAACAAATGTGATTTTTCTGCAAGCACCCGCCACCACCACCCCCCACCCCCACAACCACCACCAAATAACAAGTTGTCCGCATTATTACATTCTGACGGATTACGAAAGAAATTAATCTGGTAATAAATAAATGTGTAAATGGGAATTAGGTGCAAATACACTAGATGCCAGTGCTTTATTTTCTAATTAATAAAAAATATATGGACATAAATAAGTGTAAAGAGATTAACAAACAGCACAAACAATGAGACTGACCAATAATCTGGAAGAGTTCCACAAACACACATTAAATTCCTAAAGAACTACAAGGACATATTGTTTGGATATCTCTGTAAAGTGTTCTTGAGTGGCACTTAAATAAAATTATTATTATTATAAAAAAAACACATTCACAACTGTGTTGGATGTGTTTAACAAATTTGTGAATTTAATTCATGTTTGTGAAACTATAATCTATTAAGCATGCAACGATTTTCCTTATATAAATAATAAAAAAACGAACAAACCGACATCTTGTAATAAATGAAAATTATTTAACCCTTAAATTCCTTTCTTGAGTAAATTATTGTATTGTTTTGATGTATGACAATAGGAAGCAACAGTAACCTAATGAATAAAGAATAAATTCTATAATTGAAGTGGTAGCTCAGTGGTTAAGGTGTTCACTGCTGATTGGAAGATTGCGGGTTCGATTCCCAGCACCACTGTTGGGCCCCTGAGCAAGGCCCTTAACTCCAGATGACTCAGTTGTATAGAAGAGATAAGTGTAAGTTGCTATAGATAAGGACGCCTACCAAATGCTGGAAATGGTGATAGGGTTAGTGTTTGTAAATGGGACTAATAAAATTTTGGTGTCTGAGTGGTTCCTGGCTATAAAACACGGGTTTATGTATGCGACTACAAGGTCCAGCGTTAAGACAATATTATCTGTCTGGGTGTGGTTACAACTGCGACTTTCTCTGCTTTAGCTGACTGAGAGTAAGCATTATATCGATAAAAGCAAAAACAACTACTGCTAATAATAAAATTCATTTAAAATTAATTTTACATTTACGGCGTTTGGCAGACATCCTTATCTAGAGTAACTTACATTTATCTCTTTTATACAACTGAGCAATTAGGGGTTAGGGGCCTTACTCAGGGGCCCAACAGTGGCAAATCGTTGGTGCTCTCAATTACATTTATACTTGATTACAATTATATTTTAATTACATTTCTGCCATTTGGAAATCGCCCACATTGAGAGGAACTTGTATAAACCAACTGATCAGTTAAGAGTTAAGGGCCTTGCCCAGGGGCCCAGATGTGGCAAATTGTTGGTGCTTGGAATTAAACCCTGATCCTTCAATTCCGTCTTAATTCCATTTATATTCAATTGCAATTATATTTTAATTCCATTTTTGCTATATAAAAGACACCCATATCCATTTAACCAACTTAGCAGTTAAGAGTTAAGGGTCTTGCACAGGGGTCCAGGAGTGGCAAACTGCTCTGCTCGCGCTTGGAATTGAACTTACAATCTTCCAAACAGCAGTCCAACACCTTAACCAATGAGCTACCACTTTGCCTTAATTATAAATAATTGTTATTCTTAGGTACAATTCATTTGTTTTTGTTTTTTTTGGTGGACACATGGACGTAAAAAGCAAGTTAGGATTGAACAGCATGTCCATGAATACGAAGTGTGCTGTCTCTTTTAATAAACTGTCTCTTCTAGTGACTGTAGTGTAAATACCGTCGGTACACCACAGCGTCTGTGGCATTTGTTTTACATAACATTATAAACAGAATAATGGAACAATTGTGTACATTAAATCTCACACATACAGTACCTCCCCTTACAAATGCTACCTAACGATGGCTGCTACGTGATTATACTGGTATTCCGGTTTCTATTTTGCTGTGATTAAAAAAAAAAAAAAAAAAGTCTTTCACGTAAAAAAAATGACTTTCTGAACTGAGGGGGTGACATGAGGGACATGTGACATGTGCAGGCTACCATGTGCAGGCTACCATGTGCAGGCTACAATGAATGAATGGATAAGATCGGAGGTAGATCAGCTGGGATCTAGTGCCTGGAATAGTGCTTTAACTTGTGTCAAAGACACTAAAGCTCTGTTAAAAACAAGAAACAGACACGTGTGTGTGTGTGTGTGTGTGTGTGATTATTTTGTATGATTGGATTTTTGATGTATGGAGTTGATTAACCATCTTACACCCAAATATGTCCTGCGACAATAAATATATATACATATATAAATAAAAATGGACAGAAATATTTTAAACACTTTGGATCGTGTGTGTGTGTTTGTTTGAGTGTGTATGTGTGCATTTTCATCAACTAGAGGTTAAAAACAACCACAGCTGACACAACACAAATTTATTTAATTGAATGTTAATTGAGTATCTTTTTTTTTTATCAATAAGGTATACTATGATCATATATTTTGTTATATATTTATATATATTTTTATATACAGAAATAAAAACAAAACATTTTCCGTCCTAGACTGAAGAATATCAGCAAAGAGAAATGTAAACCATGTTCCGTCCCATTTCTTGAAAAACGTCCCTCGAGCATCGTCTCTCCCCGTCTGACACTTAACATATTTGCATAGGCAAAATGAGATTAGCCCTTAAAACAGTGTGTTTCCTGAATCTTTATCTAATTATGCTGAGTGAAAAAAGAAGTCGAAAAGAATTAACAAATAATAGCTACTATTTGTCAAACTTCAGTATACATGTGCACATGTCATTTACAGTGTTAGGCTTCAAGTAGATCAAAAAAAAATATATAATAATAAAACATATCGGACTAAATGTGAACAAAAAAAAAAAAAAAAAAAAGCAACATGAGAGGTAGAGGAAACTCAGTGAAATTCTTCCGAGACATATCGGTCACTACAAAGCTCCTCCGATCGCACGTGATCCGAGAGTTCGTTTCGCAGGTTTCGAACAAACAACACAACCAAAAGGAGCTTTTCAGCAAGAAAGAGTGTTTCACACAATGCCGTGTTTCACCGTTATCAATCAATAACCGGCCGCTTCCTGAGACAGCCTTCGAACGAATACTCTCCATCTCGTATAGCAGGATAAAATCAAACCGGTCAATGTGTCAATCAATTCATGACATCACATAGTTACTCAGTTTCTAATTAAAGACCAAGGAAGAAAAAAAAAACCATCGGAATAGATTCCATATATTACTCCTTACATTAGCTTGTCTGTTCAGTAACTTTAGTAAAAATTAAAAACAAAACATTTACATAACTGAACAATTTTGTCTAACATACATATAATTCCAGTAACTCTGGGAAACCGGGCATGAATTATCGTATCACTAACACAAACACTGCTTTCAGCTTTTAAAGATTATTCGTGTGACGTGATCTCCAGCTGATCCATGTTCACCAAGTGCATGGCACGCTGTTTAAATGTAAACGCAGTTCAAGTCCGTGACTTCTCGATGCTTCGGCATTAATACAAAAAAAAAATAAAATAAAAAAATCGAAGAGAAATCGCCGAGTTTTTAGTGTACTACGAAGGTTAATAGATGCTGCATGCTTTAAAACGTGACGTGACGTCTGATCAACACTGATCACAGTGACGGCACACGCCGCTTTGTAGGAAGAGAAGGGCTTCGGAGAACACGTTGAACGCGTGGGCTTGTACGGCTTTTATTGAAAACAAAACTCGCCACACACTTTCGGATTTCCCTCCCCCCCCCCCCCCAAACGGCCAAAGCACTTGTACACTAACCAACCCATGACACTAGCTTTTTAAAATATATATTAATATACACAAGTCATTTTTAGTAAATTTCCCTTATTGTCTTACGAATCACCAGACTCACATTTCGAATAGTGAGTGACAAACACACACACTCCGATTCGTCTCAAGTCCAAAACTTGGAAAAAGGCATGCAACGTTGTTTTATATGTACTATTTCTTTTTTTCTTTTTTTTTTTTTTTGTAAGACGTGTAAAGGCTCGCAGGCTGACCTAGTTCTCTATTCGTATTGGCTGATGCTGATGCTGATGTGCGAATCCAGTAATGCTTTAAGAGTGATTTAAAAAAAAACAAAAAAATGGCATCAGTGCATTGCTGGTTGAGTGACGAAGGTCTTCAGTAAATTATTGTACATTTAGAGATTGGCACTTTTGAGTGCTTTTTTTTAAGCACCGAAATAATAATAATAATAAAAAACGGAACAAACACAGGCTTCACTCGTTAGCAAACCAGAGTGCCATCTTTAAACTCGAACAGTGTTGAAGAAAGATAATGTTCGGTGTAATTCACTCTGATTAAAGTTAGGAGACGAGATTGGGGTAATATCAAGCAGGCATTTACATACTGTCTTATCATGCACTGGCCTTTCAGTTGGAAAGAAATCGGCATCGAGTTGATAACAGCTGTCGGAAATTTTTCCCAACCATACAGAAAGACTTTCCGGAGCGCTTTTCAAGAGCGCAATTTTTATCCGTAGTGGTTAATCGGATTGCGTAATCGGACACGTTTGTTGCACGAACACATATATGCATGCTCACGGGATGTGTACTGCTCCTGGTGACCTCTTTGAAAAACACTACCACCAACAAAGCGGCCCACAGAGCGGCCGAAACGCTCCGCGAGGTTCGTACGGACGAGTTCACGAAGCCTACGTACAGGACATAATTCAGCTAGCCATCGATACACATCAATCGACAAAAGAACAAGAAAAAAAAAACCCCAAAATGATATTAAAATCAGAAGCGTGTTCCGTAACATCACCTCTGAGAAAAATGTGTCATTGTGCAGTGCCTGAACAAAGACGTAAGTCATATTATTTCAAATACAGTGATGCCTTAAAAAAACAAGGCAGTGTTTACAACCTTAAGACTTGGTTCTTGAAAATAAAAAGGCATTTCAATGTAAATGACAGTTCTAAATCTCTCACGTACCTCTGAGATGTTGCTGATTTTATTTTTTTCAAGCGAAACTCTTAATCCAGCAATGCTTACAGCGAGTGACAGTACAGTACCTGTGCTTCTCTCAGGGACGAGTGGACTTGGAGGGCCTGGGAGGACGCGCACAATTATCTTGTGGTAGTTGGTCAGCGTCAGCAGCTTCTGTGCCCTTAATCGATATCGAGGCATTGTGATTTTTGCAGAGGAAAAGTCATGTTCATGGTTTGTTTAGCTGCCCAACCACAACACTAGCCCTTACATACCCCAGTGAAACAATTCTAAAGACAAGACGAGAATTCGGGCGGGCGGGCGGGCGGGCGGATGGCGGTGCAGAGCAACTACCTTTTCCCACTACCTCACAGAGAGCTTTAAAGGCTCGCTTCCTCATGATAGCATAAGAAGAAGATTTCTCATTTTAAAAAAAACAAAAAACACTGCAGTCCCGACAGGAGTTAAACGACAAAGCTAGAACCCATTCCGAAATCTTGTATCATGCAAAGTCAGGAATTACCTGTTGTAACAACCCTTATCCAATCATATCAATGATTGTTATTCAGTTGTCCTTAAACACTTGAGGCAAATGAAAGAAGAATAGGAGTAGGAAGTGGATAAAGAAGGGGAGGGGATAGAGAGAAAGAACAGGAAGTAGGGCTCAGATGGTTTTCCTTACACAATTTGTTTGTGTCACAGTTGGCTGAGCAGCTCATATTGGCACTTAAACAGGAAGTGAACTTCGGGCTCACTACTGGACGGTAAAAATTGCTTAACTACTCGCTCTATGTATAGGAAACCTCACCCTTTTTTTCTGTAGTGGCACCTTTTTTTTATGTCTCAGAGTTTTTTGGCTAAAACTTTTTAGGTGTCTAAGCAGGCTCTCTTTCGTTCCAGGAGGTCCCTGTAAAGAGACGAGTTGAGGAAACGTGGAAATGAGTCTCTGTGCATCAGCGTGTAGATCTGAAGCTGTGCCTCCTCGTACATCGAGCTGCTGGGCTCTGCCAGGCTCTGGTTAATGCCTTCCCGCACCCGAGAATCCAAGCTCACCTAAGAAAAAAAAAAAAAAACATGTTATATAAATAAAAATATCACAACAACTAGCCTCCAAATTAATGTGATAGTGATAGTGGGGCGCTTATGGGGAAAGTTTCATGACAGCTGACAGAAGGCCAGGATTATATGGCGTGTCCCCCTTTTTGGGATTCAAACAGCATTTCTTTGGCGCCCCTAACGACGAAGGGGAGAGCAGTATGTTTCAAACATTCTTTAATTATCCTCGAGTCATAAATACACAGGGATGGATGGATAGATGGTTAAAAAAAGGAGCAGAATTTCCAGGAATTTTATAATTAGATTTAAAAAACACCTTTAAGTGTGTCAGTCATTCTGGAGTCACATGTCGATTGGCCATTTTTACTAGGGAAAAAAAAAACAAAAAAAAAACAGACCTCACATTGTTTATTTATGAGCAATGCAGAGTCGGCCGAAAGTATAAACAAACTAAGTGGCTGCTTAAAGCCCCTAAGGACATCAATTTTTATATATTATGTCAATAAACAAAGCTAATTTTACAAAAATGCAGTAATAAATGAAAGAAAAAATGGCAATATTATGTAAATAGGATGCATAAAACAATGGTACGGTGTAAGCGACACAGCTCCAACAAATAAAACTGATAACAGGTGTGTTTGATTCATAGTGTGCGAATGATCAAGGATTGACAATAAATAGTGATATTGGCAACACAGAGGGAAGCCTAAATAAAATTCCGATCAGGGACCCCCTTAAAGGCTTGTGCCGGCCGTGTAGCAACATATACTAATGCAAAAATGCACATTTCCTACACAAAATGCAACTTTTATAAAAATCGCTAATCCTCAAGTCTTAAAACAGAGAATGTTGGTCTCCAAAACGCCATTTTATAAAATCTGTTATGTTTTATATACATTTAAAGAAATAAAGTATATATGTATATGTAATGTAATCAAATGTGCTGTAGTTGTTAATACGCAATACAACAGCATGTACTAATCAATTCTGATTTGTTTTATAAACAAACAAACAGGGCTGCCAAGATTATCGAATTTTCTTGACGATTTATTGTCAAAGAAATAATTATAATTATGACAACTTTTTGGTGCTTTATTAACGCTTTACTATAAATATTTTATTAGAGATAAATAGTATTTAAGAAAATACATGATTTGCGTCCTGTCAGTGGTGTTTATCTGTTTAGCAACATATAAATTAATTTATTTTTGATGCAGTTGAATTATGGGTCGTTAACATGGAGTCGAGCTGGTGATCCGACTTTCAAATCACGCTGCTCCAGTCACTTACTCTGGTTGAAAGTAGGGTGCTGCAAGTACTCCCCCTAGTGGCTAATAAAAGTGTGCAATAATTGCGGTTGGATTTAACGATCACGGTTAGGTCAAATAACCTATAAACCCAGACATTAGTCATTAGTCAATCTACTAAACTGTAAACTTGCACTACAAAACTTTTTTGTATTAGATGAGGGTATTTAGTGCATCACTAAGCATATTAAGTTTTAACACCTGATATATATGGAAAGCTTGAGTTGTCGCCACAGCTGCACTTCAGACAGCTGCTTTTAATTTGCATTACACAGAAACCGAAGAACACACACATCCACCAATTAAAGGCTTTATTTACAATAACACCGCTTGCAGCACGTTATAATAAATGTGTCAGGAAACAAGATGATGTGTTGTTAGAGCCGCGAATCGTTTCTATCCTAAAAAAAACCCTCAAGAAATGGATAAATAGAGACGAAGGTATTGGCATCCTACCTCTTTTGGGGACAGGATAGACACATAATCCTCATAAATGATCCTTGCTTTCTCGTCTATAACTGTTGGATTGGTTTCCTTCTTTAATTCCTCACAGGCTATCCAGAACATCAGGTTCTCCTCGCTGTATTCCGACCGGAGGAACTGCCGAAAAATGTCTCTGCCCTCTGCCGAGCGCATCATGAGCTCGAAGCTTCGTGCCCAGGCTACCACCTCGTCTAATGTGGGATGCCTTCAGTAGAGAAAGAAAGCAACACAAGCAATAAACTGGGGTTTAATAAACTATATAATCTGTGGGTTTAATCTTTAATAGCTAAAAAAAAAAAGGGCTTATATTAAAAGAAGTAGAATTTTTTATTTCATTTATTAAAATATTAAAACTTTTAAAATAAAAAAAGGAGGTTTGTTGTTCTAATAAAGGAGGTTTGTTGTTCTAATAATAACTAATTATTTTTAATGACCACTCAAACAGCTAATTGCTAAGCGATCACTATTAATTGATAATAAAGCTCCAAATTACTCACTGTTCTTCAGACGCTTCTATGCTGTCCATTTTTGTACATGTTTGCCGCTCGGGATGTTCCCTACCTTCTTCATTCCTAAATAGAAAAACCCCCAAAGATGTTAAATAAAAGCAACAAGATTTTTTTTAGTAAAGCAGTTAATCACAATCCAGTAAAACCAAAGCAAACTAATTAACTAATTTAACTAATGACATTTGTTTTAGGTTTTGAAACATTTGTACACTCCGACTGATATCTCGTGTGTTACTGTTATACAGATGTGCGCTAAATCGTCCTTATTTTGCTTTACCCTTTATGCGAAAAAAATATTTGACCCTCATACTCGTGTGCTGGATTAGCTTTTTAGGGGTACCGGCGTAGAATAAATAATACACTGGTCCATAAAAGATCCATATTTCTGCACAAGTCTATGCCAATGTGTAACACAAACAATGTGGAGTAGTGAAGTGTTCACACTAAAAATTACAACCAGAAATAGTGCAAAGAATGCAGATTAAACAATAAAGCAAATGGACAATGTTAACATCGAGGGGCAGTGGTGGCTCAAATGAGGGGGTGGGGCTACAAGGCATCGACTCCAGGATGACTGGCAACACTCTGGTAGACATCTTTCAACTGAGCCCATGCTGCAATATTAATTATTAAACATTATTAAACAAACTGTATTGTATTCTGTGAAAACTAGCAGAAAAAAAACGAATATAGTGTTTATATTTTTTGGAGTAACTTTTTTCCGCAACAACAGTTTATGAATAGACATCGATGCATTTTCTTTCTTCGTTATGTTTGTTTAATGGTGAGGAGTTTTTTCTTACAAAAAATTAACCATGAGTCGTTTTTATATTATAGCATTTGGTAAGTTAAATAAATCTTATTTAGGCAACTGAGCGGCTGAGAGCAGAGGGCCTTGCTAAGGGGCCCGACAGTAGCAGTTTTATGGTCCTAAGAATTTGAGCACTGACCTGAATAACACTATAACCACTGAATTACCACTTGCTCGAATTTAATAAGGGTTTGTTTATTATACGCCGTCAAATAGAGTGAGCTTCGATATAAACCTGTGATTTGTCCTAAAGCCAAAAATGTGTCCACTTTGATGTAAAGACAATTAATCAGCACATCCAACAGTGAGATATTTTACTATATTTTCAATAATATATAATAATATTAAAATTTCTTAGGATGTGTATTAAGATTGAGATTAGGTTTATAGCTAAGATGTTACATCGCTAGTAATTACGCAAAGATAAATTAAGGATAAAATGATTATTTGATTCAGATGGCTGGCAATTTAACACCTTTTTTCAACTGCTAACAGCATTAAGCTTAATTAAGGTTAATTATGCTATACAAGGACCTGGCCTGGGGTTGCACGAACAGGCTGGAAAGATATTCTACAGACGTAGCGAACAAAAGCAGCGAGAAGTGACCAAAAGTGAGTTCAGTTCCACTTACAGCAATAAACGGATGATTTAGCTACGCAGGCTGAATGACGGAGAGGGCAAAGTGGTTCTTTCCTTTATGGGACAGGTATACCATTGGCTACACAAAGATCCATTCATCTAACGAAAGTGGTTCGAGTTCATGGTCTGAGTCAGTGAGTCGAAGACACAGGAACAAGAAGTGCGGATTTGTTGCTAATCGCCGTAAGAGCAGCACGGGTGAGGGTGGGGTTTTCAGAGGGCTTTTTTTCCCCCTGTTTGTGGCAAAGATGCCATTTAAAGAATTCGAACCAGAATCTTTGGAACCGGAAAAAATCCGTTTTTTTAAAAAAAAAACCCCAAAACACTTTCCTAACACCCCCTCTGGCAACTTTTTCTCCCTCAACTAACTGATCCCAAAATTCCCAAAGCCATTCAGGACTTTCTATTTCAGGCTCATAGACAAGAGAGGCTGCCTTCCCTTTCTCAAAGTCTCTATTGTGTAAGTATAATTGAGCTTGCTAGCCAAAGGGGTCCACACATGCTGAGAGCACTCTAAATATATAAAGCCTTTCACACAGCTGTTTTGCATGTGATGTGGGGACAGAAATAGAGGCCTACACAGCTGATAAATACACTGCAGAATAGGGAACGGTTTTAGAATCCCGACCTTATAAACACAGGTTTGCCCCCACTGTCTTAATCTTTTTCTTGTGCTATTTGGGTTCACATGAGTGCCAGGATTAAAAAAAAGTGGGAAAAAAAACAAAAAACATGATCTTCTAACTTTTTTTTTTTTTTTTTTTTTTTTTTTTTTTTTTTTTTTTTTTACAAATGAAATGAAACAGAAAATAAACAATAAATACAGTAAATAGCGCCTATTATTTTTTTTTTATCCATACAAATTAATAACAGCTCTTTGGATGGATTTATGGAAAAGATCTCATTATATCAGATATAACTGGTGGCTTAGTGGTTAAAGTCTCGGACTGATACCAAAAAAGACCGGGGTTCAATTCCCAGCACCACTAACCACCACTGTGGGTCCCTGAGAAAGGCCCTTAACCCCCAATTGCTCAGTTAAATAGGATAGTATGAATAGTATAACTAGAAGATAAAACATATAAGTCGCTCTGAATAAGGGCGTCTGCCAAATGCTGTAAATGTAAATGGAGATATAATAATAATAATAATAATAATAATAATAATAATAATAAACAAAGACTGCTTTTATTTTAATTAATAATGCAGCATATAACACAAGTTTACTTATTAACTACTAGTGGTACAGTGGCTCGGGATAGCCAAGAAAAATCTTACACACACACACACACAAGCACATGAACACACACACACACACACACTTTAAATAAATACATGAATGTATGCAAGAAATAACGTTACTTAAAAAGTTGCTTATACTTCTTTTACGTTATCATTTGGAGTTTTAAGTACAATTTTATTTTAAATGCTGCCAATTAGATCTGCATATGATGATCTAATTTATTAATTCTATTCTTTATAAAAAATAAAATGTTAGAAAAAACGTTAGTGGCCGTTCACGTTTTGCGCCTTTTGTGCGCTCAAATTTGTTGTTTTAAATGAAGAAGCACTATAAACGAGTGCAAATAGGAAGTGACACAGCCGAGATGCACATGCGGTGTGATGACTTGCTTTTTTCCCCCAGACGCCACAGCGAGATGAAAACGTCTTAACTTTTCAGCATGTCACAAGCGCACTGTGGATCATGTGACAAGAACCAACCAATCAACTTTAAACAATCAATGTAAATAGGTAGCAACGTGTGATTCGCTCATTTCTTTCCGGACGTGTCTACGCCACAGCGAGATAAAAATATCCCAAACGGCCGCAAACGCACCGTCAGTCATGCGACAGGAACTAACCAATCAGCTTCCTTACCTTCTCCTTTACGTTGAAACCTTACCAGAAAAATGAAGTAGCAGCTAATTATTGTCTGGTTTTTTTCTTCGTAAAGAAATGTTGTAGCAAAATTACAGTAAGGCTTTTTCGGTGGTGGAAATCCGTTGCTAAAATTTCTTTCTTGTAGTGACTAGTGCAGCTAATGGCTGCTTAGCAACGTCACCAACTTTAGAGGGCTTTGGAGAGAAGAAGAAAGTGGCACGCCTTAAGATTTTCAACGTGTTTTTAGGCGTGACATGCGAACGTCCCCTTACAGCCCAATCTGCATATTAAAAAAACATATAAGAGGATGAACTATCCGGTTAAGGCCGGTTTTTCAATAGTCTTTTGTTATTTATTACAACATCTAACTGTTTAACGAGACAAAAAGACTATTACATCATCGACGTTCAGTAACCTGCGTTTCTCTCACTGAACACTGTCCAGCAGCAATGACATCATACAAAACTTCCTTTTGCCTCCAAAACGCAATAGGTTTTTTTTTGTTTTTTGGTGTTCTTGGTGTAGTATATTTTTTATATTGCATTATTATTGCGATATTGCATCATCGCCCTATTATTGATTCTTGGTTTGACAGAACTGTAGAAGTTCCACTGCATGAAAGTGTCTCAGAATTCCAGATTTTTTATAATCTGATTGCTGTTGGTGGAATAAAGTCAGAATAAAGTCGAGACATCGTAGGCCTGGCTTAAGAGTGTGCCGAAAAAAAAACAACAGACAAATTAACAGCTGCTTCTAGCAAATACAAGCTGTTTTTTTTAAAGCACAAAACCAAACCAAATATTATTTATCATTATCAATTAAAAGAAAAATGTACTTGCATTTGGTAGACGCCCTTATCCAGAGCGACTGACATTATTTACTGTTATACAACTGAGCAATTGGGGGTTGAGGGCCTTGCTCAGGGGCCCAGCAGTGGTGGCTTGGTGATGCTGGGAATCGAACCCAGGTTTTCAAGTTGGTATTCCAACACTTTAATCACAGCGCGACCATTACTTTGTGAACAACATTTCCAGGGCACAATATTACCCAGGGGGTAAGAAAATAAATCTGAAATAAACGTGCTATTATAATCTGGATTAATAATTTGTAAATAATCTTTGTTATGAGTCCAAGCATCAATACTGGTGACTACTGATAAACAAGGAATTGATGGAAGTGATGGCTCATGGTTAAGGTGTTGGACTACCAACCTAAAGATCATGGGTTTGATTCCCAGCTCCACTAAACCACCACTGCAGTTGTATAAATGTAAGTTGCTCTGGATAAAGGGCGTCTGCCAAATGCTGTAAATGTAAATATAAACACATACTTGCACTTAAAATGGTGTCACTTAAATAACTGCGGACGCCGCTAACAGCTACAGCGTTTACAATACACACAGCAACTAACAGTTAAATCAAACACACTTTATAACTGCTTTTCCTTTGTATCAGGACATGACCTACCAGAGGCATTTGCAGCAGCCGCACCAGCACAGACAGCAGGTGTTCGGTCTCGGGTGCCCGGGGGCCGGAGGAGGTCCTTCGATGTGGGCCTGCTGCTGTTTCCTCATCTCACCTCTACTCACACTCTGAGGCTAAACAAACATCAGGACAACCTTTCAGTTAAACTTTACAGCCAAAAACAAACAAAAAAACCAAACAAACATACATACGATCAACATTGTATGAGTAGGGTAGCACAAACGTCTGACATTTACCCTTCGCTTTTTGGGATGGGGTGGGATGTTTTGTTATTTTTTCAGGTCCAATTATAATGTTAAAACACTCGAGGCATTACAGTCATTGCAAAATTACCACATGGGATGGGGAAAAATGCAGGAACACTTACTATCCAAACACTTTTATTTACATTTTTTGGCCATTGAGCGGGAAACACAAAATATCATTAGAAAACCATTTCAACTGCGTAATTTCTACTGCAACGTACAGAAAGCCGCTCAGAAGGGATTCATTACAAGAGTGTTGGCTTCATGATGCCGCTTTATCTGATTCTGTTTGATTACACATCAGGAAGACAAGCACGATAGAAATCAAATTATACTGAAAATAGTAACAGATCATGGAAACTTACAGAAATCCACTGGCCACAAGCGCTTAAATACAAAGAGAAGAAGAGCACGAATCTAAATATGCTTTGTTTAAAAGATACAGCCATGATTTGCCTAGTGGATGACACAGGAAAGCGACAGTCTATAATCTATATGCAGATGTCATTCCTGTAGTTCCCCTGACTAAACATCTGAACAGCTGCGCTTTTCGGAAAAATACATTTCCATTTCTTGCATTTGGCAGTCGCTTTTTTCCCCCCCAGACGGTTTACATTTATCATTTATTCATTTATCATTTATTACATTTATTTCTTTTGTACAACTGAGCAGTTCAGAGCTTAGTGCCTTGCTTAGGGGCCCAGAAATGGCAGCATGGTGGTACTGGGGAATTAAACCAGTAATCTTCTGATCCCTGGTCCAACACCGGCTGACGGTGCAGCTTGCCAATGTGTGAAGAAAGACTTTTACTGTAATTTATATTTTGTCATATATATATACACAACAGCAGAGTGAAATTTATTTCCTATCTTAGAAAGTTGGGGTTAGAGCGCAGGGTCAGCTATGATACATAGCCCCTGGAGCAGAAAGGGGTCTTGCTCAAGGACCCAACAGCGGCTAACTGGAACCCAGGTCTTCCAAATAAACAACTCAGCAACTTCACTATTTGAGCCACCACTGCTCTGTATACTATGCTGTTAAGGCTTAAATCATTTATTTGCATTCCATATTTTACCTGATACACTTTTATTTTTATTAAAAAAAGGAAAAAAATAAATCAAGAATCCAGGGTTTGAATAAAAGACTCAATAGTTACTTGGTGGCAGTGATGGACATTGAATGAATCCCTTCAAACCCCAGTCTACTACTAGGTTACACTATCCTGCACAGAATTCTTTGTCTCGTCTTCATAAACAGAAGCTGTTTGTTGTCGGTTTTTCTTTGTGGAAATCCTTAGAAAGAGACGAGGCCAAAGAATCGTTATAGCCGATTCGTACCAGATGCATGATATACGCGTCACACACAGCATCATAAATGCATTCAAGCTGGTGTGAGACTAAGAGTTTTACGTTATATATTTTTTTTCCTCTAGCTTGCATGATCCAGCTTCTTTAAGAACATACGCGTGTTTTTGCTCGTCATTCCGCTTATATCTGCCAATGCATTTCTAAGCAATGGCCTTCCATACAAAGTAAAAAATGCTCCAAAAGAATTTTAGCTATGTGAGGGACCCGCCGGGTCCTCTGTAGAAAATAATACACGCTGGACGCGCTGCATAATATTGCATGTTAACTATTTCCGCAATTGTGCGTCTTAAATGATGAGAGAAATTGTCCAGTAAGAAATAAGATATAAAAGATAAATATGAGGTGTCTTACCGGCAAATCCATACCGTCGTGTTCAATACTCTGAATGTCTCAACTCACTGATTCTCATTGCTCAAAAGAGCAGCAAGGGAACCTAACGTGCTAACGTAAGCGCCTTTGTGCGTGTACTACCAATTTCGCTCATGACATTAAAGGCAGGCATGCAAAGCATGGTCAGCACCAGTTAGGCAGTGGAAAAGATGCATATTAATGCAAATCATGGTAAGGAACTCCTTTGTTTATGCCTGTTGTACTCATCAACCACTTTGGGAAATATGCAAAAGAGTAAGCTGTCAGAGGGGTAAAGAAAACAATAATAAAGAGTGGTTTATAGGACCTTCTACTCCGTCAAACGTATTTTTGAAACGTATGAAGTCACCAACGGACAACGAGTCTGTGTGTGTTTGTCTAAGCCGACGCTTCAGCATATTAGGCGTGGCTAATTAAATTAGCACCATGTGTGTTGGGTTAGCACACATCGTCATGATTTAGCAATACTTTGGAATCCAAATGGATCAGAGTGCACGCAGGTCCAAAATGATATTTTTACACATCAATGTGGGACGCAGGTCAACTGGATTCATTCTTGCCATCCGGTAATGGGAACTGGAATCAACCCCTTTATAAGGGCAAATATAGAAGGGCACACAAATTTCTGAAAGCCCTGTATTCAGTCTATTTATAGATTTATTCGGTCCTTTTCACTAAATGCTTTAAACTAATCCAGTGTCACCTTTTATTCATTTGCACACAGTGGCAGCTGTAAGAAGTCAGTTCAACTACTTAACATAAGACATGCAAAAATGTGCACAGATCCTGACCCGAAAGCTCGAACCCTGAACCCCTGAGCTGCATGCACAACCAGCGTGCAGTATTACAGCATTTTTTATATAGGTGTGTTCGGTGTTTGTTGATCTGAAGACCGGGAAGACCTGGGTTCGAGCCCCACCACCGTCAAACTGCCACTGTTGGGTCCTTGAGCAAGACCCTTAACCCTTCCTGCTCCAGGGGTGCTGCATCATAGCTGACCCTGCGCTCTGACCCCCAACTTACTAAGATGGGATATGCGGAAAAAGAATTTCACTGTGGAAAAGACCACTTTCTTTAGCAAGGAAATGTTTTGTCATAGCGTAGAAGTGTTGAGTCAGAAGAAATCAGTAAAGCTTTCCTTTAAAGGGACAACATCACTAGAACCTATGCAGTTTCCTTTTTTTTTTTTTAAATAAATAGATTTGTGAGTCTGCCTGACGCCTAGTTGAATATCTGGTAATTATATCATGTCTAGCAGACCTACACTAGGTTGGACATACATATACACACACACATTATATTATATATATAATATCATATCATATCATATCATATCATATATTTAGGTCCAACAGGCCTACAGTAGGTTGGACATATATATACTGTATCATATCTAGGTCCAACAGGCCTACAGTAGGTTGGACATATATATACTGTATCATATCTAGGTCCAACAGGCCTACAGTAGGTTGGACATATATATACTGTATCATATCTAGGTCCAACAGGCCTACAGTAGGTTGGACATATATATATATATATACTGTATCATATCTAGGTCCAACAGGCCTACAGTAGGTTGGACATATATATACTGTATCATATCTAGGTCCAACAGGCCTACAGTAGGTTGGACATATATATACTGTATCATATCTAGGTCCAACAGGCCTACAGTAGGTTGGACATATATATACTGTATCATATCTAGGTCCAACAACAGGCCATATAGGTTGGACATATTGATCTCAGTATCATATCTAGGCCTACACAGTAGGTTGGACATATATCTCATATCATATCTAGGTCTAACAGACCTATAGTAGGTTGGACATATATTATCAGACGTGTCCATCCGTCAGTCAGTACAACTGCTAATAAGTCGAATCATATTGGGATGTTGGACCATAACATATAATTTTTCAGTTTCGTTTTTTTTTTATGTACAAACAGTAAACTTTGTTGTAACGACACTACATCTCGAATCTAATCTAATAAAATGGTTGAGGCAGTTAAAATTATTTGACAGAGAAACATTCTTTGTTCACTGATTTCTTTTGTAAGTCTGGTTCGCGGGGGAACTAGAGGCCGGTTTGGGTGCACATTCCAAACAGATTCTACCAGTTTAATCAATTTACCCTGCCTTTAATAGACTCAGGTGTAGGTCCTGCTTAGTTAGAATAAAATTTGCACCCAGACAGGGCCTAATGGATAGGATTACACACTTTGTACTGTATACAGAGCAATTTATTTAACTTAGAACTTTTCACTACTTCTTACATCATTATCACATGCCCTGAATTTTATTCCTATACTGGATTGACAAAGACATTGCTGATGATGCCAAACATGACACAAGGCCAGAAACGTAGCAACACTGACTTTAGAGGTTCTGCTGTTGGGAACAATAACTGAGGTCATACTGTACCTTGGCTAAACTTTCCATGCTGACATGAGATTTAGTAAATTTGTTTGTCACTCGCCGGGACTAGACGTAGATGTTCACATTCTTTGGCAACTCCAGAAAGTCATCAGTAAAAATAAAAATATCTTTGAAACTGCATTGTGATCTTTGTATGTGTTTTTGTACCTTTATCCTGGTTTCCCTAACAGTCCCCACGGAGGTGTCTTGTGTTCTCGTGCACTTTACTGTACACACATTCCAGAGCTGCAAGTGTTGCAGAACACAAAGCACAAGGATGGCTGACTGTACAGACGAGGCAGATGTTACAACACGCAACCCTACGCAAAGCAGGAAAAGTTCATTTCGCATTCATTAAAAACAATAAACGGCATCTGCGCTTTGGCAAAATCCTTAAAGTAGCATCAAGAGATAAGCATCAGTTCCTCTGACCACTTCCTGTAGTATGGTTTTAATCAGATTTCGGTCATTGAGTCGTTTTTTGGATCATTTCGCACTAAAAACTAACATATGCTTTAAAAACACATAATTTGGTGTGTATTAATACTTAAGGTAGCTGTCAAATAGAGACATGGGATAGAAATAGGAATCGAATAAATGATAAGACACTAATATGAGTTTTATTATTAGTACTATTAAAACAGCTGATACGCTGAAGCGGTAGCTCAGTGGTAGCTCAAGGTGCTAGACTGCTGTTTGGAAGATCACAGGTTTGATTCACTGTACCACCAATCTGCCACCGAATAAGGGTGTCTACCAAAAGCCAGAGAAGTAAATGTTGTTCTTTTTCAGCATTTTGCTTGTGTTTTTTTAATCTGTAATAAGATACTACCAAAAAGAAGGGTGGGTGGGTGGGTGGGGGAGGGGGTTTAATGATTTATTTATCCATCTTAAGTAACTGTTTTGTCCTTGTCAAGGTTGTGTTAGATACAGAGACTCCTACAGGAGCTATGAAGACAGAAACAAGGATATACTTATACACAAAAAAAACAAACAGAAGGCATTTGTGGCCTTTTTTTTAACATTACAACATCCTGCAATTTTAAGGACTGTTGCTAAGACGAGTTTTTGCTAAGACAAGTTTTTCTGTGACCGATGAATGTTATTTAAAAAATGAAAAGACGAAAAGAAAGTGATGAACTCCGGGGAAAAAACACCTCACGAATGGCAGTGATACGATCTTTTTTTCGAAAACATCTTATTCCACTATAATAGCTACTCATTTTATCTGACCAAACTGCACTTCAGCCCTGTTGGCCAACACACTAGGATAAAAATGACACTTTGATGAAGGCGGACTGTGTGTAGTGATAATACAGCAACTACAGTCAATATGTCCTGATTCATTTATTTATGGCTGCATTTACACTGAAGACCTTGATGCCCAATTACAATTTTGTAATTATATTTGTAATTATATACTGACCCGTATCCGATTTTTGCATTTACACTTTTGTCCAATGTGGATGTCGAGACTGGAAAAGGAAGTAAAAAACTGTGTAATAATCCATGAACACAATAGATGAAGATGGAAATTTGCTTTCTGTACCATAATAAAAGGTCGGTAAAACGATACCCGAACCGCTCCGCTACCCTATAGGTGGTTGCCGGCTATGACGTGACTA